>JBBYHO010538283.1:0-15400 GCA_038382025.1 Adansonia gregorii | reverse complement strand
TCATTAGAATGATCCGTAAAACCCCTATCACATATGGGTGGAAGGAGTTTCATGCATCACTCTAACTCCGAGACATTGCCTTTTTTTTTTTACAAAGACATACAAATTTTATTTGAAACAAAAATAAAAGACGTATGACTCAATCTAGACACTAAAGTACTAATTCAAATCTAGGACTAAAAGGATAAAAGAAAAATTAACCAT
Source organism: Adansonia gregorii (assembly GCA_038382025.1). Taxonomy (NCBI): domain Eukaryota; kingdom Viridiplantae; phylum Streptophyta; class Magnoliopsida; order Malvales; family Malvaceae; genus Adansonia; species Adansonia gregorii. The sequence goes on along the minus strand of JBBYHO010538283.1, from coordinate 15,196 downwards.
CCTTAAAGTACACATTCAGCAAAGAAACACCTGATGGTTACTTAAGACTAGGTTTTAAGAATAATTAAAATATCCCTAAGGCTTACCATTGACACTAGGGCACTGGTAACTACTTAGGATCTAGTTCTAAGGAAAATTAAAAAAATTCCTAAGGCTTACCATCAACACTAAGGCACCCGATAACTACTTAGGATTGGGTTATAAGGAAAATTAAAATATTCCTAAGGCTTACCATTGACACTAAAATATTCTTAAGGCTTACCATCGACACTAAGGCACTCGATAACTACTTAGGATTGGCTTCTAAGAAAAATTAGAATATTTCTAAAGCTTACCATCGACATTAAGGCACCCACTACTACTTAGGATTGAGTTCTAAGGAAAATTAAAATATCCCTAAGGCTTATCATCGAAACTAAGGCACCCGATAAGAAAAATTACAAAAATATCCTTTAACTATACATTCGACATAAAAAGGCTAAATGAACCTTAAACATTCACCTTTGGCATACAAGCATCCCACTGAGAAAAATTACAAAAATGCCCTTGGAGATACCTTCGACATGAAAGTATCCCGGTATCTCGATACCCCTAATGGACTTAAAAATGACCTTAAAAGGCTAAATGAACCTTAAACATTCACCTTTAGCATAAAAGCATCCCGTAAAAAAAATTATGAAAATACCCTTGGGGTATACCTTCGACATGAGAGTATTTAGTACTTTAATGAACTCGAAAAGACAAGTAATGATGATTCTTACTCTAAATAGGTGATTTAGATTACAAAAATGATCTAAAGTATGAAAATTCGTAATGGGTACCTAAATTTCACAAAATTAAATATTAGTCCTAAATTGGTTTAAAATGCTAAAAAAGATATATTTATTTTTTTCAATTGAGAAGTTTAAATTTTAAAATAACATAACACGCAAACATACCATTAAGTTTCTAAATTTTTAAAAATTGTATTTTGCACCCTAACGGAGAACCAAAAGAATACAAAATGTTTTTATATTTTTAGCACCTTACCGAAGGACCAATGGGATGCTAAAATATATAAAAGAATCTAAATGGATGATTTCATGCTAAAGATAACCATTTTGTCCTAAAAATGCCAAATTGCCATGAGGGTCTTTAAACTTTCTCGATTTTATACTTAGGTACCTAAGTAAAACAAAAAACCTAAATCATCAAAAAATACAATTAATCAAGTAAAAATCATGAAGAACCATTAGAAAGTTCTGTCAAACACCTTTAACTAAAAAAGAAAATTTTCCATTACTTGCAAACTAACCCCAAAACTTTTAAAAATTGTAAAATACCCCCTAAAGTGTGAAAAATACCTAGAGCATGATACGAAATACCCAGAATCAGTTTGCAAGTTATCCATAAAGCTTTTGGTCAAATCCTTTGACCATACAAAAAAATTTTTTATTATTTGTAAACAAGTCCTTACACTTTGCTAAAATTACTAATTGGCCCTTGCGTGATTAAAATGTAAAATTAAGCTTCAAATAAATTAAAATAATAAAAAAAAGTCACATAAAAGATCACAAGCAAATTTTGGTCACTTTTTTTTGCCCCTAGAATAAATTTTTCAATATTTACACAAAAGTCTCTAAACTTTCTAAAATTACAAAAGGCCCCAAAACTAAGCAAAATGTATTTTAACTTGATAAATGTAAAATACACTCCTAAAAGTGCAAGTGTACTTCAGTCAAGCATATAGGTCTAAAAAAAGATTTTTTTTATATTTTTTTATTCTTTATTTATTTTTTCAGATTAGCCTTTAAACATTTTATATTTACAAAATTACCACAAAGGCACATATACAAGCATGAATTTTAGCCAACACCTTAACAATCTACCAATAAACTTTTTTTTAAACTCAATAATCACATATTCACATTTTATTTAACACAAATTAGCAACATTATATGATAAAATTACAAAAATGTGTACATAAACATGTGATTTCACCATAATAACAAGAAAACACTAAAAGGAATAAAATATATATGAACATATATATGACAAACACAATACCAAAACCAACATCCTATCAACATAAATATGATTCATGAAGAAAATAATTAACTAACAAGAAGAAAAGAAAAAAAAATCAAATCAAGGAAATTAGTTCATGGCCTTTATGCTTAGTTTTTCAACATGGATAAAAAAATCCATGAACTTAAGCATATTTTTGCCTCACCAAAGAAAAGAAAAATATATGAAACAAACAAAACTTCAAAGATTTAAGTGGAGATTACCTTAACAAAGCTTTGAATTTTTTCTCAAGTATTTTCTTTTTTCCTTTTTTTTGGCTTCCCCAAAACTTAAAACCTTAAAGAAAACATCCTCCCCCATTTAGAGGGGATGATGATTCAACCATGGAGGATGAAAAACTCCTTGGCTGAAATTCCATGTCTTTTTAATCCTTTTTTCCTTTTTTAAAAATTTTTTTACGTTAAGCTTACTTGTTAGGTTAGAAATAATAAATGTTGTGTTATAAGCCCATACCTTGTTATCTTTTCTTGTAAGCCACTCTATTATCAAGCCCATGATGAAGTTGATTAGCTCATATAATGAGTAATTGGGATGTAACCAACTTGGTTTGAAAGTAATTGGATTAGTAAACAAGTTAGTTAGCATGTAACTAGTTGGAAAAAGTAAATAAAATAAAATAAAATATTCGAAAATCAAAATAAAATTGGAATTAATGTTAATTGATCACAGAAAAATTTTTAGAAATGAAATGGTGGAAAAGATCTTGATTGGAAGTTAAAAACTCATAAAGTTTACGAGAAATACCTTAGTGTAAGAAAATTAACATATATGAAAAAAATTCAAAACCCATGAAATAAATTAAAATTTTTAAAACTGTTTCAATGGGAGTTAATTGACAATATTAGATGAATTTTAAAAATTTTAAACTGAAGAAAATTTTCCCAAAAATATTTATGGAATAGAAAACTCGATTTTTCAAAAATATGAGAAGTTTAAGAGAAACAAATCAAAACTCATGAAAATGCATGAATTTTTCAAAACTGAATTAAGGTGAATCAAATAATAATATTTAATAAATTTTAAAATCATAAACCAAGAAAAATCACCTCGAAAATATTTACTGAGTTGAAAACTCTGTATTTCAAAAATAGAAAAATTTTAAGACAAAATTCAAAACTCATGAAAATAAATGAATTTTCCAAAACCAATTTAATGTGAATGAAACAATAATATTGGATGAATTTTGATGTTTGAAACTCAAGAGGGTTCTACCAAAAATTTTACGAGTAAAGAAAAACTTATATTTGAATACCAAAAAAAAAATTACAAAATTTCATTGATGCTGAAGTAAAACAAGTTAAAGACCACATATTATTCAAGGCATTAATTTCTGAGGTGAAGAAAATGAACTTGTAAATTTTGAAAAATAGATCAACAAAAACTAAAATTAATATTCATGAGCATGATACTCGTAAGACTCCAAAATTTAAAATTAATTTATAAAATTAACAGTTTGGCACTATATGGTAGAAAATGCTATTACATATTTTTCCTTGAATATTTATGATTTTTTATGGTGAGAATCGGCATAAAACCACACCATATCGGTAAAAATATTTGACCACCAATTTCTTGAGTTTTTCAAAAAAATCTTAGGAAATTGCTAAAAATAGAAAAATTAATTATGAGATCATTCGTAGAGGTAATTTCAAAAATTTGTCAAGAACTTGTTCAAAAACAAATTTTTCCTTTATAGATTTATCTTTTTTACTTGAGAAAGTGGATTTTTTCATCATGTGTATATATAGTTATTTACATATGACTGATTAAAATTATAAAAATATGAAACTACTTTAGTGGAAGTTAACCTCCATCAGAGTGGCCACTACATTTTTGTTCTAGGATACCTAGGACTTTTGGAGACAAATAGCCTAGATAAAATTAGATGTCTATAGTGCCTAATCATGAAAAGAATAGAGATTATTATAAGAATCCATGTTTGTCTCATTTGATGAATGAACTTTGATTCTAAGAAAAATGGTGGGAAGAAAAGATTTTCATGTCAAGCTAAAACATCAATATCGTGTATCCCAATTAAGAGATTGTGCTTATAGTACCCGATCACAAAAAAAATTGAGATTTTTAGGTATCCAAGTTTGTCTTATTTGATGGATAAACTTTGATTAAAAGGAAAATGATGGAAAGAAAAGCTTTTCTCTCCAAACAAAAGCATCAATATCATTTATCTCAATGAGAAGATCGTGATTATATTGCGTAATCACGAAAATAATGGTGGTTTTTATGTGAATCTAGGTTTGTCTCACATGACATGCAAACTTTTATTCAAAAAAAATGATGGAAAGAAAAGCTTTTCTTGCCAAATCAAAGCATCAATATCGTGTATCCTAATGAGGAGAATGTGCTTATAGTGCCTGATCACAAGAGAATGGAGATTCTTATGAGAATCCAAGCTTCTCTCATTTGACTGATTAACTTTGATTCTAAGGAAAATGCAGGAAAGAAAAGCTTTTCACGTAAAACTAAGGTACCAATATTAGGTATCCTAATGAAAAAATTGTGATCATAGTGCCTAATCACAAAAAAATTGAAAAACATTATAAGAATCCATGTTTATCTCACTTGACGATGAATTTTGATTCAAAGGAAAATGGTTTAAAGAAAGCTTTTCTTGCCAAAACAAAGCATTAGTACCGTGTATCCTAATGAGAAAAATGTGATTATAGTGCCTAATCACAAAAGAAAGAGAGATCATTTCAAGGATCAAAGTTTATCTCATAGGATAGATGAGCGATTCTAAGAAAAATGTTGGGAAATAGAGCTTTTTTTGCCAAATAAAGCATTAATATCATGATCCTAACGAGAAAATCATGATTCTAGTGCTTAATTATGGCAACAACGAAGATTATTATAAGAATCCTAGCTTGTCTAATTTAATGGATGAACTTTGATTCTGAGAAAAATAATGGGAAGAGAAATTTTTCATGCAATAATAGTAGCATCACTATCATGTATCCCAATAAAGAGAATGTGCATATTGTGCCTGATTACAAAAAGAATGGAGATTCGTAGGAGAATCCAAGTTTGTCTCATTTGATGGACAAATTTTGATTCTAAGGAAAATGGTGTATAAAAGGCTTCTCTTGTCAAACCAAAGCATTAATATCATCTATCCTAATGGGAAGATCATGATTATAGTGCAAAATCATGAAAAGAATGGAGAATTTTACGAAAATCCAAGTTCATTTAATTTGACAGGCGAACTCTAATTCTTAGGAAAATGGCAAAAAAAAAGCTCTTCTTGCCAAATGAAAGCATCAATATTGTGCATCACAATGAGAAGAATGTGCAAGAATAGGAATTCTAAAGAGAATGTAAGTTTGTCTCATTTGATCGATGAACTTTGATTTCAAAGAAAATAATGGAAAAAAGGTTTTTCCTTCCAAATCGAAGCATTAATATCATCTATACCAGTGATAATATCAAGATCATAGGCGTAATCATGAAAAGAATGGATATTATTATGGGAATCGAAGTTCATCTTACTTGACAGACAAACTCTAATTCTTAGGTAATATATGGCAAGAAAAGCTTTTCTTACCAAACCAAAGCATCAATATTGAGCATTCAAACAATGACAAAGTAATTATAAGGCCTAATCAAAAAAAACAAAGGTTTTTAACAAGAATCCAAGTTTGCCTCACATGATATACAGACTTTGGTTCAAAAGAAAATGGTTGAAAGAAAAGCTTTTTTGCCAAAGCAAAGCATAAATATCCAGTATCCTAATGAGAAAATCATGATCATAGTGCCTAATAACAAAATTTGAAAATTATTATAAGAATCTAAGTTTATCTTATTTGACAAATGAATTTTGATTCAAAGGAAAACTGTGAAAGAAAAAGCTTCTCTTGCCAAGGAAAAGCATTAATATCATGTATTCTAATGAGGAAAACATGATTATGGTGCCTAATCACAAAACAATGGAGATTATTTCAAGAATCAAAGTTTGTTTCATTTGATTGATAAATAATGATCCTAAGGAAAATGGTGGAAAGAAGAGCTTTTTTTCACAAACCAAAGCATCAATATCATGTATCCTAATGAAAAGATCAAGGTTCTAAAGCCTAATCATGAAAAGAAATAGAGATTGTTATAAGAATCCAAGTTTGCCTTATTCGACGAATGAACTTTGATTCTAAGAAAAATGTTGGGAAAAAAAGCTTTCAATGCTAAACCAAAGCATCAATATTGTGTACCCTAAAGAAAAATGTAATTATAAAACCTGATCACAAGAGAATGGAGATTCTTATGAGAATCCTCATTTTTCTCCTTTGGCTGATTAACTTTGATTCTAAGGAAAATGGAGGAAAAAAAAGCTTTTCTTGCCAAACCAAGGTATCGATATTAGGTATCCTAATGAAAAAATTATGATCATAGTGCCTAATCACGAAAAGATTGGAGAATATTATAAGAATCCTTGTTTGTCTCACTTGATGATGAATTTTGATTCAAAGGAAAATGGTTTAAAGAAAGCTTTTCTTGTCAAAACAAAGCATTACTATCGTGTATCCCAATAAGGAAAATGTGATAGTGCCTAACCATAAAAGGAATGGAGATTATTTTGAGGATCAAAGTTTTTCTCATTTGATGGATGAGCGATGGTTCTAAGAAAAATGGTGGAAAATATAGCTTTTTTTTTGCCAAATAAAGCATCAATATCATGTATCCTAACAAGAAAATCATGATTCTAGTGCCTAATTATGGAAATGCCAAGATTATTATAAGAATCCTGGCTTGTCTAATTTGATGGATGAACATTGGTTCTGAGAAAAATGATGGGAAGAGAAGCTTGCTTTTCATGCCAAAATATAAGCATCAATATCTTGTATCCCAACAAGGAGAATGTGCATATTATGCCAGATCACAAAAAGAATGGAGATTCGTAAGAAAATCCAAGTTTGTCTCATTTAATTGATAAATTTTGATTCTAAGGAAAATGGTGGATAAAAAGCTTCTCTTGTCAAACCAAAGCATTAATATCATCTATCCTAATGGGAAGAACATGATTATAGTGCAAAATCATGAAAAGAATGGAGAGTTCTACGAAAATCCAAGTTTGTCTAATTTGATAGGTGAACTATAATTCTTAGGAAAATGGCAGAAAGAAGCTTTTCTTGCTAAATCAAAGCATCAATATTATGCATCACAATGAGAAGAATGTGAAACAATAGAGATTCTAAAGAGAATCCAGGTTTGTCTCATTTGATCGATGAACTTTGATTTTAAAGAAAATGGTGGAAAAAAAGTTTTTCGTCCAAATCAGAGCATTAATATCATCTATGCCAATGATAATATCAAGATCATAGTGTGCAATCATGAAAAGAATGGAGATTATTATGAGAATCCAAGTTCGTTTTACTTGATAGACAAACTTTAATTCTTAAGAAATAAGTGGAAAGAAAAGCTTTTCTTACCAAACCAAAGCATCAATATTGAGTATTCAAACAGCAAAAAAGTAATTGTAGTGCCTAATCACAAAAAATAAAGGTTTCTAATGAGAACCCAAGTTTATCTAACATGATATACAAAGTTTGGCTTAAAAGAATGAAAGAAAAGCTTTTCTTGCCAAAGCAAAGTGTAAATATCCAGTATCCTAATGAGAAAGTCATGATCATAGTGCCTGATAACAAAAATTATAAATTATTATAAGAATCCATGTTTGTCTTATTTCACAAACGAATTTTGATTCAAAGGAAAATTGTGAAGCTAAAACAAAGCATTCATATCATGTATCCTAATGAGGAGAACGCGATTATGCTGGCTAAGCACAAAACAATGGAGATTATTCCAAGAATCAAAGTTTGTTTCATTTGATTGATGAACAATGATACTAAGGAAAAAGGTGGAAAGAAAAGCTTTTCTTGACAAATCAAAGCATCAATATCATGTATCCTAATGAGAAGATCAAGGTTCTAAGCCTAATCATTAAAGGAATAAAGATTGTTAGAAGAATCCAAGTTTGTCTTATTCGATGAATGAACTTTGATTCTAACAAAAATGTTAGGAAGAAAAGCTTTTCATGCTAAACCAAAGCATCAATATCATGTACCCTAAAGAAGAATGTGCATATAGTGCCTGATCACAAGAGAATGGAGATTCTTATGAGAATTCAAGTTTTTCTCATTTGACTGATTAACTTTGATTCTAAGGAAAATGAAGGAAAGAAAAGCTTTTTTTGCCAAACCAAGGTATCAATATTAGGTATCCTAATGAAAAAATTGCGATCATAGTGCCTAATCATGAAAAAATTAGAGAATATTATAAGAATCCATGTTTGTCTCACTTGATGATGAATTTTAATTCAAAGGAAAATGGTTTAAAGAAAGCTTTTCTTGCCAAAACAAAGCATTAGTATCGTGTATCCCAATGAGGAAAATGTGATTATAGTGCCTAATCACAAAAGGAATGGAGATTATTTCAAAGATCAAAGTTTGTCTCATTTGATGGATGAGCGATGATTCTATAAAAAATGGTCGAAAATAGAGCTTTTTTTTTGCCAAATAAAGGATCAATATCATGTATCCTAATGAGAAAATCATGATTCAAGTGCTTAATTATGGAAATAACGAAGATTATTATAAGAATCCTAGCTTGTCTAATTTGATGGATGAACTTTGATTCTGAGAAAAATGATGGGAAGAGAAGCTTTTCATGCCAAAATATAAGCATCAATATTATGTATCCCAATGAGGAGAATGGGCAAATTATGCCTGATCACAAAAAGAATGGAGATTCATAAGAGAATCCAAGTTTGTCTCATTTAATGGACAAATTTTGATTCAAAGGAAAATGGTGGATAAAAAGCTTCTCTTGTCAAACCAAAGCATTAATATCATCTATCCTAATTGGAAGATGATGATTATAGTGCAAAATCATGAAAAGAATGAAGAGTTCTACAAAAAATCCAAGTTCGTCTAATTTGACAAGTGAACTCTAATTCTTAGGAAAATGGCAGACAAAAAGCTTTTCCTGCTAAATCAAAGCATCAATATTGTGCATCACAATAAGAAGAATGTGCAAGAATAAGGATTCTAAAAAGAATCCAAGTTTGTCTCATTTGATTGATGAACTTTGATTTTAAAGAAAATGGTGGAAAAAAGGTTTGTCCTTCCAAATCAGAGCATTAATGTCATCTATGCCGATGATAATATCAAGATCATAGTGTGCAATCCCAAAAAGAACAGAGATTATTTTGAGAATCAAAGTTCCTCTTACTTGATAGACAAATTCTAATTCTTAGGAAATAAGTGGAAAAAAAAGCTCTTCCAACCAAACCAATGCATTAGTATTGAGCATTCAAACAATGAGAAAGTAATTATAGTGCCTAATCACAAAAAATAAAGGTTTTTAACGAGAATCCAAGTTTGTCCCACATGATATACAAACTTTGGTTCAAAAGAAAATGGTCAAAAGAAAAGCTTTTCTTGCCTAAGCAAAGCATAATATCCAGTATCCTAATGAGAAAATTGTGATCATAGTGCCTAATAACAAAAATTAGAAATTATTATAAGAATCCAAGTTTATCTTATTTGACAAATGAATTTTGATTCAAAGGAAAATTGTAAAGCAAAAGCTTTTCCTGCCAAAGCAAAGCATTATATCATGTATCCCAAAGAGGGGAACATGATTATGGTGCCTAATCACAAAACAATGGAGATTATTTCAATAATTAAAGTTTTTTTTTCATTTGATTGATGAATAATGATACTAAGGAAAATGGTGGAAAGAAGAGCTTTTCTTGACAAATCAAAGCATCAATATCATGTATCCTAATAAGAAGATCAAGGTTATAAAGCCTAATCATGAAAGAAATGCAGATTGTTATAAGAATCCAAGTTTGTCTTATTCAACGAATGAACTTTGATTCTAAGAAAAATGTTGGGAAGAAAAGCTTTTCATGCTAAACCAAAGCATCAATATCGTGTACCCTAAAGAAAAATGTGCTTATAGTGCTTGATTACAAAAGAATGCAGATTCTTATGAGAATCCAACTTTTTCTTATTTGACTAATTAACTTTGATTCTAAGGAAAATGGAGGAAAGAAAAACTTTTCTTGCCAAACCAAGGTATCAATATTAGGTATCCTAATGAAACAATTGTGATCATAGTGCTTAATCACGAAAATATTAGAGAATATTATAAGAATCCATGTTTGTCTCACTTGACAATAAATTTTGATTCAAAGGAAACTGGTTTAAAGAAAGCTTTGCTTGCTGAAACAAAGAATTAGTATCATGTATCCTAATGAGGAAAATATTATTATAATGCCTAATCACAAAAGGAATTGAGATTATTTCAAGGATCAAAGTTTGTCCCATTTGATGGAACAGTGATGATTCTAAGAAAAGTGGTGGAAAATAGATCTTTTTTTTTGCCAAATAAAGCATCAATATCGTGTATCCTAATGAGAAAATCAAGATTCTAGTGCTTAATTATGGAAATAACGAAGATTATTATAAGAATCTTGGCTTGTCTAATTTGATGGATGAACTTTGATTTTGAGAAAAATGATAGGAAGAGAAGCTTTTCATGCCAAAATATAAGCATCAATATCATGTATCCCAACAAGGAGAATGTGCATATTATGCCTGATCACAAAAAGAATGGAGATTCGTAGGAGAATCTAAGTTTATCTCATATGATGGATAAATTTTGATTCTAAGGAAAATAGTGGATAAAAAGCTTCTCTTGTAAAACCAAAGCTTTAATATCATCTATCCTAATAGGAAGATCATGATTATAGTGCAAAATCATGAAAAGAATGGAGTGTTCTACGAAAATCCAAGTTCATGTAATTTGATAGGCAAACTCTAATTCTTGGGAAAATGGCAAAAAAAAAAGCTTTTCTTGCCAAATCAAAGCATTAATATTGTGCATCACAACGAGAAGAATGTGCAAGAATAAGGATTCTAAAGAGAATCCTAGTTTGTCTCATTTGATTGATGAACTTTGATTTTAAAGAAAATGGTGGAAAAAAGGTTTTTCCTCTAAATCAGAGCATTAATATCATCTATGCCAATGATAATATCAAGATCATAGTGCACAATCATGAAAAGAATGGAGATTATTATGAGAATCCAAGTTCGCCTTTCTTGATAGACGACTCTAATTCTTAGGAAATATATGGAAAGAAAAACTTTTCTTACCAACGCATCAATATTGAGCATTCAAACAACAAAAAAGTAATTATAGTGCCTAATCACCGAAAATAAAGGTTTTTAACGAGAATCCAAGTTTGTCTCACATGTTATACAAACTTTGGTTCAAAAAAAATGAAAGAAAAGCTTTTCTTGCCAAAGCAAAGCATAAATATACAGTATCCTAATGAGAAAACCGCGATCATAGTGCCTAATAACGAAAATTAGAAATTATTATAAGAATCCATGTTTATCTTATTTGACAAACGAACTTTGATTCAAAGGAAAGTTGTGAAAGAAAAAGCTTTTCTTGCCCAAGCAAAGCATTAATATCTTGTATCCTAATGAGGAGAACGTGATTATGGTGCCTAATCACAAAACAATAGAGATTATTTCAAGAATCAAAGTTTGTTTCATTTGATTGATGAATAATGATACTAAGCAAAATGGTGGAAAGAAGAGCCTTCCCTGACAAATCAAAGCATTAATATCATGTATCCTAATGAGAAGATCAAGGTTCTGGAGCCTAATCATGAAAGGAATGGAAATTGTTATAAGAATCCAAGTTTGTCTTACTCGACGAATGAACTTTGATTCTAAGAAAAATATTGGGAAGAAAAGCTTTTCATGCTAAAACAAAGCATCAATATCATGTACCCTAAGGAAGAATGTGCTTATAGTGCCTGGTCATAAGAGAATGCAGATTCTTATGAGAATCCAAGTCTCTCTCATTTGATTGATTAACTTTTATTCTAAGGAAAATAGAGGAAAGAAAAGCTTTTCCTACCAAACCAAGGTATCAATATTAGGTATCATAATGAAAGAATTATGGTAATAGTGCCTAATCACGAAAAGATTGGAGAATACTACAAGAATCCATGTTTGTCTCACTTGATGAATTTTGAGTCAAAGGAAAATGGTTTAAAGAAAGCTTTTCTTACCAAAACAAAGCATTAGTATCGTGTATCCCAATGAGAAAAATGTGATTATAGTGCCCAATCACAAAAGGAATGGAGATTATTTCAATGATCAAAGTTTGTCTCATTTGATGGATAAATGATGATTCTAAGAAAAATGGTGGTAAATGGAGCTTTTTCTACCAAATAAAGCATCAATATCAAGTATCCTAATGAGAAAATCATGATTCTAATGCTTAATTATGGAAATAACGTAGACTATTATAAGAATCCTGGCTTGTCTAATTTGATGGATAAACTTTGATTCTGAGAAAAATAATGGGAAGATAAGCTTTTCGTGCCAGAATATAAGCATCAATATCATGTATCCCAATGAGGAGTATGTGCATATTGTGCCTAATCATAAAAAGAATAGGGATTCATAGGAGAATCCAAGTTTGTCTCATTTGATGGATAAATTTTAATTCTAAGGGAAATGTGGATAAAAAGCTTCTCTTGTTTAACCAAAGCATTAATATCATCTATCCTAATGGGAAGATCATGATTATAGTGCAAAAACATGAAAATAATAGAGAGTTTTATGAAAATCCAAGTTTGTCTAATTTGATAGGCGAACTCTAATTCTTAGGAAAATGGCAGAAAAAAAGCTTTTCTTGCCAAATCAAAGCGTCAATATTGTGCATCACAATGGACAGAAGGTGCAAGAATAGGGATTCTATAGAGAATCCAAGTTTGTCTTATTTGATCGATAAGCTTTGATTTTAAAGAAAATGGTGAAAAAAAGGCTTTTCCTTCCAAATCAGAGCATTAATATCATCTATGCCAATGATAATATCAAGATCATAGTGCACAATCATGAAAAAAATTGAGATCATTATGAGAATCCAAGTTCGTCTTACTTGATAGACGAACTCTAATTCTTAGGAAATAGATGGAAAAAAAAAGCTTTTCCTACCAAACCAAAGCATCAATATTGAGCATTCAAACAACGGGAAAGTAATTATAGTGCCTAATCACAAAAAATAAAGGTTTTTAACGAGAATCCAAGTTTGTCTCATACGATATACAAACTTTGGTTCAAAAGAAAATGGTCGAAAGAAAAGCTTTTCTTGCCAAAGCAAAGTGTAAATATCCAGTATCATAAGGAGAAAATCGTGATCATAATGCCTAATAATAAAAATTAGAAATTATTGTAGGAATCCAAGTTTGCCTTATTTGACAAATGAATTTTGATTCAAAGGAAAATAGTAAGAGGAAAAGCTTTTCTTGCCAAAGCAAAGCATTAATATCTTGTATTCCAAAGAGGAGAATGTGATTATGGTGCCTAAGCACAAAATAAGGGAGATTATTTCAAGAATCAATGTTTGTTTCATTTGATTGATGAACAATGATACTAAGGAAAATAGTGGAAAGAAGAGTGTTTCTTGACAAATCAAAGCATCAATATCATGTATCCTAATGAGAAGATCAAGGTTCAAAAGCCTAATTATGAAAGAAAGGGAGATTGTTATAAGAATCCAAGTTTGTCTTATTCGATGAATAAACTTTGATTCTAAGAAAAATGTTAGGAAGAAAAGCTGTTCATGCTAAACCAAAGCATCAATATCATGTACCGTAAAGAAGTATGTGCTTATAGTGCCTGATCATAAGAGAATGGAGATTTTTATGAGAATCCAAGTTTCTCTCATTTGACTGATTAACTTTGATTCTAAGGAAAATGGAGGAAACAAAAGCTTTTCTTGCCAAACCAAGGTATCAATATTAGGTATCCTAATGAAAAAATTGTGATCATAATGCCTAATCACGAAAAATTAGAGAATATTATAAGAATCCATGTTTGTCTCACTTGACAATGAATTTTGATTCAAAGGAAAATGGTTTAAAGAAAGCCTTTTTTACCAGAACAAAGCATTAGTGCCGTGTATCCCAATGAGGAAAATGTGATTATAATGCCTAATCATAAAAAGAATGGAGATTATTTCAAGGATCAAAGTTTGTCTCATTTGATGGATGATCGATGATTCTAAGAAAAATGGTGGAAAATAGAGCTTTCTTTGCCAAATAAAGCATCATTATCATGTATCCTAAGGAGAGAATCATGATTCTATTGCTTAATTATGGAAATAACGTAGACTATTATAAGAATCATGGCTTGCCTAATTTAATGGATAAACTTTAATTCGAAGAAAAATGATGGGAAGAGAAGCTTTTCAAGCCAAAATATAAGCATCAATATCATGCATCCCAACGAGGAGAATGTGCATATTGTGCCTGATCATAAAAAGAATGGAGATTCATAGAGGAATCTAAGTTTGTCTCATTTAATGGACAAATTTTGATTCTAAGGAAAATGGTGGATAAAAAGCTTCTCTTGTCAAGCCAAAGCATTAATATCATCTATCCTAATGGGAAGATCATGATTATAGTGCAAAACCATGAAAAGAATGGAAAGTTCGACGAAAATCCAAGTTCATCTAATTTGACAGGTGAACTCTAATTCTTAGGAAAATGGCAGACAAAAAGCTTTTCTTGCCACATCAAAGCATCAATATTGTGCATCACAATGAGAAGAATGTGCAAGAATAGGGATTCTAAAGAGAATCCAAGTTTGTCTCATTTGATCGATGAACTTTGATTTTAAAGAAAATGGTGGAAAAAAGGTTTTTCCTTCCAAATCAGAGAATTAATATCATTTATCCCAGTGATAATATCAAGAACATAGTGCACAATCATGAAAAGAGTGGAGATTATTATAAGAATCAAAGTTTGGCTTACTTGATAGACGAGCTCTAATTCTTAGGAAATAGGGGGAAAGAAAAGCTTTTCTTACCAAACCAAAACACCAATATTGAGCATTCAAACAACGAGAAAGTGATTATAGTGCCTAATCATAAAATATAAAGGTTTTTAATGAGAATCCAAGTCTATCTCACATGATATACAATTTTGGTTCAAAAGAAAATGGTCAAAGGAAAAGCTTTTCTTGCCAAAGCAAAGCATAAATATCCAGTATCCTAATGAGAAAATCGTGATCATAGTGCCTAATAACAAAAA
>JBBYHO010538262.1:0-14056 GCA_038382025.1 Adansonia gregorii | reverse complement strand
AATAATAATAATAATAATAATAATAATAATAATAATAATATTTTTTTAAAATAAAATGAAAAAATATCATTAAAAAAATGATATTTATGCATGAGGCTGAACATGAATCAAACCTTATCCATATATTTTATTTATAAAAATTATTAATGAAGAATAAACATAATTTTATCTCTTAACCTAACCTTATTTGTCACTTAAAGCAAAATTAATTAAAAAAAGTCAAAATTTGAAGATCAAATGTTGAATCATTCGTCAAATTAAACGCGTCCATAACTTAAGCCCAAAAGCAAGCGAAACATCTGATCCAAACTCTTATCAACCAAAACGCCTATTTATACATGCGTTTTCCTTCTTTTAATTTACAGCTTCCTGTCCCCCAAACGCACCCTTTATTGTTATTTGCAGTTCCCTTCTTATTTTGTAAATTCTTCTTCGTTTGTTTGTTTATTTATTGTCGTGCTTAACTGATTCTCTGAAATCTCGGGGATCTTCATTTTTTTTACTTGCATTTGTTTCTTTATTATAGACCCTTTGTTTACTCCGATATGAGGCTGAAGGAAGAGTTTTCTCATAGCGACGACAACGAAGAAGAAGAAGATGAACCCAAAACGATGTCGCCGTGTTCCATTGGACCTTTACCACAACAACAACAACAGAAAAGCCTCGTTTTTGTCGGTTACGCTCTTACTTCTAGGAAGGTTAAGAGCTTTTTAAAACCAAAGCTTGAAGGTTTAGCCAGGTGAAACTTTGGGTTGTTTTTCTTTTCTTTTCTTTTCTTTTTTTCCCTTGGAGTCTTAGCCATAGTTGGGGTTTGATTTTGGGGAACGTTTATTTCTAGTTGATTGTTTTTGGAATCTATTTAAGAGCGAGAATATGCTGCCATTTGATGTCGTTATCGTTTGGTTTGTGTGGAAAATGAAGTAATCTATGTGCATAATATTACATCAAACACTTTAATTAACAATTAACTCCAGCAAGTCAAAGGTTTTATTTTATGACTATCATTAATTATGGTAATTATAAAATGTCATTTTCAGTAGTATTTATTTGGAATTAATGCATGAAGGTATTTACATATTTATAGTATTTCTTGTAGCAAAGTTTTTGACTCAGGTAATGTTAGTATAATGCATATTTGAGCTTCATATTATTAATATTACTTAGTCTATGTGTTTTCTATCTTGAACTGCTCCGGGCTTTACAGCAAGTTTTCTTTTCTTTTGATTTAGTGCACGCAACATGATCCTATGCTAATATATGGGTCCTTTTCTGTTGTGCATTTTAATTACGGGATTTTTTTTTAAAGCTTGATAGGAGAAGAAGCTTGAATTTTGTATTTATCATTAAGTATCTTTTGCTGTTGATGTGTCGTTTCTTTCTTTGTGTGTGTAACTGCGTAAAATGTTGGAAATGGTGCAGGGAAAAGGGAATATTGTTTGTTGCAATTGATCAAAACAGACCACTTTCTGATCAAGGTCCTTTTAATATAGTATTGCATAAGGTTAGTGTATTATTCTTTACACATGTTCAGCTGCCTTCTTTGCTTTCTGTTTCTTAAAATTTCATATGAAATGGGGAAAAAGGAAGAAAAGAGTGCAAACAAGCACTTGTTCGTGCAAGGTCTTACTTAAAAATGATACATTTTTTGTTTCTGATGCAGTTGACGGGAAAAGTATGGCGCCAGCTTCTTGAGGTTGGTCCAAATTCTGGATCCTATAATTTCTGTTTCTTCTAAGAATGATGGATGTCTTGGAATAATCAAGTATGAGGCCACTTCTGTTAGACACACACACACACACACACACACACACATCATAGTTTTGATGATTTTTTATGTGAGGAATCAAATAACCCAGTGACTGGTGTCAGACAATTGTTTTGTGTTTAAAACTCATGAGTGGCTGACATAATTTTTAGACTTCTTGCTCTTTCCTTCTTCATGAAACCTGATTTGATAATCGAGTTGAGGCCTTATGCTTTCTGGCAAGTGAGGACGTTTCTACTTCCATGGCTATCTAGCTTATTTTCAGGTTTTCCTTAGTATTACCTGCAAAAAGAAAAAAAAAAATCATTGTTTTAAATGGCTTCATTTGTCCTGGGTACATATTACCCCTTTGCTGTCTGACTCGAACCTAGTAAGTGTAGGATCTGGTGTAGCTCTAGTGTTTGCTTCATCATGCTTGGAGAGTAGAATTTGCAGGTGGATTCCTCATTTACTTCATTTTTGGCTGCTTCAGGATGTGGCTGGCGAAAGTGACTAATCAATTCATATTTATTAAGTTATTTCCTTGCAATATCTTTTAACTGTTAGCTTTTGCTCTTTGCAAACTTTTGTTTGCTGAGCCTGTACTAACGTTTTATTAAGTGGCTTCATTAGTTTTATTTTTCTTCATCTTAAGGGAGTTTATTAATTTTTGCATGCGTTTATCTAGTAATTATTATTTCTAGTTATTTAATGGGGTCTCACCTGATCTGTTGTTTTGCTTTCTCGAAATATCTTGTAACTTGTATGAGCTGGTTTCAAGTTTTTCAATATGTCAGCATGAATTTACGTAGATGGATTTATATGTTGCAATCAGAGGATGCTTTGTTAATCAAGCACTCAGTGGAAAAAAAACGTAGTGATCTACCTGATGATATATGTGAGCCTGGAATTATGAAGTATTCTGAATATCTCTTTTAAAAGCAACACCCCCCCATGGTGGAAAGAAAGAATGAAAACCTTATGATGGAAATTATAAATGGCGAATGTGAAGAGCAAGAATTGTAAAGCCCTTTCTTTTCCTTTCCGGCCATAGGATTACAAAGTGTTTGATTTTGGACTATGATGGGGTTAGTTATATTAAAAGCTAACTTTAGAAAAACTGCTGTCTCAGGGCTCTTTTTTTGCTAATTAGACATTTGCGCTGAGACTTGAGAGAATCCAGCTTACATTCTCTTACCTTTAACTGCAGGAATATAGACAAACACATCCAGAAGTCACGGTTCTTGATCCTCCTGATGCGATACAGCATTTACACAATCGCCAATCAATGCTGCAATGCGTTGCAGATATGAATTTTTGTGATACTTGCGGTAATTCGTGCGACCTTTTTGTTGACATTAGAACCCAATAAAGAGTATTTTTTTTCTTCCTCTCTAACCGCAAAACTTGTGATTTTTGATGAGAGGTTAAAGATGAAGTTGCATGCTGATCAAAAATAATGTTGATGTTTTACCGTGCAGGAAAAGTTGGTGTTCCGAGGCAATTGGTCATTAAAAGAGATGCATCATCCATTCCTGATGCTGTAGCAAAAGCTGGGTTGATGCTACCCCTTGGTATGCACCTTTTGGCCTTCCTCTTGTGTTGTTCTAAAATGTCGCAACATTCTATATGTAGGATCCATTTAAGTTATAAATGGTCTTTTGTCAGTGTGCGTTAGTTTTAATAATCTGTTTCACGTGATCTGTATGTTACCTGTGAGATCAGCATGGGACTGTCGCTGGACTGGCACCACAAAAAGTATAGAGATGCTTGGTCTAGTTCACGCTCCCGAATCATTTATTTATTTTTAAGGTTTCATTGTTTTCCTTTGTCTGCTCCTGCTTTTCATGGCAATTTTTTGTTATCAAACTTGCATGTTCCCATATGTTTCAGTTGCAAAACCATTGGTTGCTGATGGAAGTGCCAAGTCACATGAATTATCGCTTACTTATGATCGATACTCTCTCCAGAAACTTGAACCTCCAATTGTTCTTCAGGAGTTTGTTAACCATGGTATGCAAGTGCAACTTTTCTACTGACTTGATAACTACTTGGTTTCCGACTTTAATGAGCAATGCTTAACTGCTGTACTGTTTTTTATTTTTAATGTCTGTAGGAGGTGTTCTCTTCAAGGTTTATATTGTTGGAGAAGCCATAAAAGTGGTCAGGCGTTTCTCTTTGCCTGATGTGACTCAAAGAGAGCTCTCAAAAAATGCTGGTGTTTTCCAATTTCCACGGGTTTCCTGTGCTGCAGCTTCTGCAGATGATGCAGATTTGGACCCTAGTGTGGCTGGTATTTTGCCCCATCTTCTTTGCTACTTTTGTGATTCTGCTTGTCGGCCTTGTGTAACATGAAAGTTTGATCTTGTGATTATATTTGGAATTTGTTTGAAGAACTTTCACGGTTGAATCACAAATTATGTAGAATAAAGCGGCTGCTTGGACTGTGGTGAAGTGTGAAAGGCTCTCTTAAGCCTAAGCCATGCCTTTAGTATCTTTGACATTCTTAACATATGCTGTTCCTTACATTGCAGAGCTTCCTCCTCGCCCTTTACTCGAAAGACTAGCCAAGGGACTTCGTCGCCGACTGGTAGGTTTTTTAAAATATGACAAATAGTTTCCGGTCTGCACACATGCCAACCTGTGGATTACTTTTAATTCCCTCCTAAATTTTGTTATATGTAGGGTCTTCGGCTATTTAACCTAGATATTATCCGGGAGCATGGATCGAGGGATCATTTTTTTGTCATTGACATAAACTACTTTCCTGGTAAGTGAAACTTCTTTTCCATAAGCATGATGGTGCCAAACGTTTGGACCTGGTTTAGACCCCATTTTGTTCTTTGTTCAAAAAGGTATATTGCAGACATTCTGACTTGGAACTGCAATTTTTTTTTTTCTGTGACAATATTTGCAGGGTATGGGAAAATGCCTGGTTATGAACATATATTTACAGACTTCCTCTTGAGCCTTGTGCAGAGCCGATACAAGAAAAGATCATGCTAGTAACTTCCGGAAAAAGCGTTCCTGAATGGGGATATGTTAAAAGACAGGCAAGCTGTTTCCAAAAGCATCAGATGGTCTTAATTGTCAACTTGTATAGCATTCGTATAATTCCTGCTGGAAGATGGATGATGGATGCATTTCAAACTGCAAAAGATCCAACCTCCAAATTCTTTGAAATTGTGCATCTCCTTTTACTTAAAAATAGTTTATGATGTAAAATAGCACTCTGGAAAACAATCTTGTGCTCCATTCTTTTTGGTTCTGCTTTTGTAATTGCTCATTTTGCTGGTACATGCAACATGCTGATTGGAGATCACTTGGTGCAATCACAACATCTGATGATGTCTCTCATAATACACATTGTTTTGTTCCTTGCAAATGTCTTTTCTAGTGTAGTCGGTAGAACAGTAGATTAGAAGGATCCTTGTCTTCTGAATTTAAACAAGATATTGTGCTTAATACTAGTCAGAATCCGATTTAATTTTTTTTTTTTAAAATGGATTTGGGCTCTATTATTGTCAAGTTCGAGCTCAAGCAAAAACAAATTTTAATATTTTAATATTCTACTTGAATAATTTCATAAGCTCAATCAAATATTTTTCATTTTTAATGTATAATTTATTATTTTAATTTGTATTAAAAAAACCCTTAATTTGAGCATTTTTTTAATTTAAAATTAAGCTTAAAAATTAAATTTATTTTTTATGAATTAAATAAGTTTAATCAATTAAATTTAAATGATTTGAATATAAATTTTAAAAATAAAATTTAATTAAATTTAAATCGAGCTTCAAATCAAGTAAGCTCGAACTTCTTACCCTTTAAAACTTGATCACACGCCTTACCCCATTCCATCCCTCAAAACATCAGCATTTTTTTTTTCTGCAAAATTTTATTTCTCCAAGCAATTAGGCTGTGTGTGACTGCTATGGATGCTTTGAATTGAAACTACCATCTCTTTAATAACGGCACAACTCTGTCTAAGATGATTCAAATAACTCTTTATTCCTCTTCTTTACTCTTGGCAATTTACATAAATTCAATAGTTTTAATACCTGAACTGAACTCTTTTGATTTTGGAAGAAGAATTTCAAAGTAGCCACTAATTCAGGGTACTTATTTAATAAGTGAACAAGGTCACCTATATCACTATCAAACGCAAATATAAGCCTATACCCCAAATTTTAATGAATCAAAATTCACTAGTTAAGTGGACGAGACCACAGCTCTCGGCTGTATAATTTCTTTCCTCCTTCCAAAAACTGAAAGTAAAATAAACAGAATCAAACCCACCTCGAAAATTTAAGACAGGTTTTGAAAAGATATTAACCAGAGTAAATTTCAGTTTATAATACTTCCAAACATGAAATCCACAACTAAAGAACCAAAACCCAAAGAAGATCAAACAAATACGACACAACCGACATAAAAATAAAACAAGAAACAAGGGAACTAGCCATTTGACGCAGGTGCCTCCAGAGCAGAGCCAGCGTGACCGACCTGATCAACACCAGCAGCAACAACATCGGCGGCAGTACCATCAGTTTCACCGGCGCCGCTCGAAACGAGGGTCCAGTCAGGAGGGAGAGGAGGCAAAGGAGCGTAAACGGTGGGCTTCCTCCTTATGTCCCATGGCTGGGTCTTGCGTGGCCTTGTCTTCATGTGATGCTTCGTTGCCTTCTTCTGTGGCCTCGACGAACATTCTATCACTAACCCACCGTTGGAAATTGTTGAAGATGGAAGACTAGGAGTCTTAAATGAAGGCACGGACGGTATCGAATTGAGAAGAAAGGTGATTTTGGGGGCTGAAGCAATGGAAATGATCGGCATTTCTCCTTTACTTTGCCTTCGTTTCTGGTTGCGTCTCCACAGTCCGCACCTTCACTTAAATGGATTAGCTGCGTTACCCCTTTCTTACATTTGCATCGCATATGTAAATTTCAATTACTTTGGGCCTCAATTTTGGTCCTCACATTTCTTTGGGTCACATCAATCTAAATTGGGTACTTTGGGCCTCAAAGTTATCACTTGGCCTTTTACTATTACGGATTTTACTAATTTGGTTTTTTTTTTTTTTTTGTTTGGGATTATTCGAATCTCGAGAGTAAATATATATATATATATATATATCCTCTAATCTTTAAAACTCTACAATTATAGGTGTTTAAACTAGATGCCTAAGTCTTGAAGCAAGAATTCTTAATGTCAGCTAACAAATGTAGCTGTAAAAGCTAGTTTCGACGGCGAATTAGAATGGAACCACAGTCATCAATGAGATTTATTTGCTTCTGATTTAATTCAGCATTATGAGCTACCCAACCATACCTTAGTATATACCCATTAATTAGTTAACTCATTCAGAACTTTGTATCCCAATCAATGAATTCTTTCTATTTTCCGATTGAATAATTGAGGGATAATACCATTGTAAACCCAATGAATAAAGACTACCTAGAAATATCAACGATGTTTAGTGACACTCGTTTAATGGTGTTATATTGTATTAATAGAAGGAAAAATGAGACGTCAGTTAAACGGATTCAAGTATAATTTGGTTTAAAACCAAGGTTAAAAAAAATGACGGATGTCGATTAGTTAATCCTTTGATTTTTTAAATATTAAATATAATTAACAATTAATAAAAATATATATTTAACTCAATATTATTATTTTTTTTATAAAATTAAAAAAAAATTAAATTTAAATTTCAGCAATTTTTATATTTATTCAACTAATATAAAAAATGTATAATAAATGTACAAAAATTATTACATGTATAGTCTTGATTCTCACGTACGCCTTTTCTGCCTAATGAGTCTCAAACTTTAATACTACTCCTACTAGTTTTTTAATTAAATAACTAAAATTAAAAGTCACTTAACTACTTAACTAGCACTTATAAAGCTTGATTAAATATTATTTAATTTATAATTTTTTAAAAATAATATTTAATGCATTTTTATTAAATTAAAAAAATATGTTTTTCTATAAATATCTTGGTACTAATAAGATACAGTCAATATTTTTTTTTCTAAATATAAATTGGCCAAAAATAAATTTACCAAAGTAAGAAGATGGCACTAGCATGACATGGGCGAGGTCAAAGTCAACCTCCTCTCTCAACAAGTGGGGGTGGTGAAAGGAAACCAATGCCTACGTGTGTACTCCATGCAATCCTCCCTGTAAAATCAGCAAGAACTATTCTGATCCTAACAACTAGACAAAGTCAACGCCCACCAAATTCCAGATCAGACGAACCGAAATCATTCTGTCAAAAACCTCATCCCACCAAATAAAATTATAAAACAAAACAATAATAATGATAATAATATAAAGATTAATGTTTAATATAGTGATGATAATAAAAATTTTTAATTTTATAAATAAATTAAAATTTTAATATTTAATTTATTTTTATTTTTAATTAATATTTAAATATATATATTTATTTATTAACATTATATGTAAAATTTAAAAACTCTAATAATAATATATAAAATAATTATCCACAAAACGAAGATATAACTCTAAGTCTCAATACCAAAGATTCAGTGGATAGTAACTAATAATAAAATACTAATTAAGGAGTTGAAAAAAAAAATACTAATTCAGGAATGTGTTAAAAAATTATGTATTAATTAAAGATTTTTTTTCATTAGTTAACATACTATTCTAACAATACTTTTAAAATATATAAAATAATCCATCGATCCATACTATGATAAAAAATTAATTAAATTAATATTACAAATTAATAAAATATTAATAGTTACATAATTTAAGAATAATTATATAATTTTTATATATCGAAACTACTTTATTCAAAACTCTTAAACAACTTTTTTTTTATCCATTGTGTACTATAATCAAATAAATAACTAACGTATTAATTTTATATTTTTAATTTATCTTAAAAATATTGGTCAGTAAAATTTGTTAATAATTTTAACAGACGAGTGTTTATTTATTTATTTTTGCATAGAAGAAGTGAGATTCCTTATAGGTGGTCAGAAATCAGAATTGCGAAGGGAAGAGGAGGGTAGTTTCGTCATATGACATAAAAATGTCGAGACTACAATTAAGTTGGTCATGCGAGAGAGGAGAGAAAGGAACTCCCTCGCTTCAGGTATTACCGTCCGTCAACTTCCATTCTATCCCTTCTAGCAGTTGACACCAGGCTGTCGCCAGCTATCATCCAATCCCCCCCTGACCCCCTATCTTCCCGCCTCTGCCCCCTGTTTTTCTTTAACTCCTTTTTTAATTTCAAACATTTGCCCAAAACCTTACGAATACGGAGAAATTGTGTCTAAAAAAAAATTCAGAGGAAAACATCCAAACAACAAACTCGGGAGAAAAAAAATGGAGTCTATTTGGCTTACTGCTGCAATTTCCAGTTTTCCAAAGCGCTTTCCTTTCTCGTTTTTCCATGTAACCTCCATGCACAGTCTTGTATTTTCTTTTCAAGTTTAGATCCTACTCTTCCATTTCTATCCGCTTATATATATTGGGTTCTTGAATAAAAAGGGCAAGAGCAACCAGAAAAGGAAAAAAAAGAATGGACCCTTGCCCTTTCGTACGACTTACCGTAGGCAATCTAGCATTGAAAATTCCGGTTGCGTCTAAACAGGCGCGGTCCGTTGTTCACCCTTCTTGGTCGCCGTGTTTTTGTAAGATCAAGCTTAATAATTTCCCTCCGCAAACCGCCGTTGTTCCCTGCATTCCGCCGGAGAATCAGTTCCCTGATAACCAGCTACAATCCCCTGCCGCTACTTTCCACCTCAGCAAAGCCGATATTGACAAACTCGCTGCGAAATCAATCTTTTCCTCCAAGCTTTGCCTTAAGATCGCTGTCTACACTGGCCGGAGAGGCACTACTTGCGGGGCTAACTCGGGGCGTTTATTAGGGAGAGTGTCGGTGCCGTTGGATCTGACGGGAACTCATTCTAGGGCTTGCGTTTTCCACAATGGCTGGATTTCGATTGGGAAAGAAGGTAGTAAAGGTTCCTCTGCCCAGTTTCACTTGAATGTTAAAGCGGAACCCGACCTGAGATTCGTTTTCCAGTTCGACGGCGAACCAGAATGTAGTCCACAAGTATTCCAGATCCGAGGAAATATCCGACAACCCGTTTTCACTTGCAAGTTCTGTTTTAGAAATACCGGTGACCGAAATCAAAGATCCAGGTTGGCTTTTACAGTTTTTTCTTATTAACATTTTTTCGCGCTTTTAGTAAAGTTTGTTACTAAATTTGAATGCAAAACCATACGGTAAAGCAAAGTTAAATTTACCATATTATGTCAATTGAATATAAAAAATTTTGATTTCATTAGAAAGTTTTTTCTCTTTTACTTTTTACTGTTCAGTTAGTTTAGAGTGTTTGTTCTTTGCTTGGGGAGTAATTTTTTTCAGTTAAAATTGGGCAGGCCATTACAGTCAGAGCCAAGTAGCTCTCAGAGTTGGTTAAGCTCTTTTGGAAGCGAAAGAGAAAGGCCAGGAAAGGAGCGAAAAGGATGGTCAATAATGGTCCACGACTTATCCGGCTCACCTGTAGCCTCCGCTTCAATGGTTACTCCTTTCGTGGCTTCACCAGGCTCTGACCGAGTAAGCCGTTCTAATCCCGGCTCATGGCTTATTCTCCGTCCGGGGGATGGCACCTGGAAACCCTGGGGTCGTCTCGAGGCGTGGCGCGAACGTGGCTCTTCTGATGGACTTGGTTACCGGTTCGAAGTCATTCCCGATGTGAGCCCCTCGGCTGTTGTTCTAGCTGAGTCGACACTGAGTTCAAGTAAGGGAGGGAAGTTTGTCATTGACCTGGGAGGAAGCAACGGCGGTTCCAACAGGAGGACCACGCCCGGGAGTGCGACGTCGCCGGCTTGTAGTCCGAGGAGCAGCGGTGATTTCGGGTACGGGTTATGGCCGTATTGCGCATACAGAGGGTTCGTAATGTCGGCTCGCGTGGAAGGGGAAGGCAAGTGTAGCAAGCCCTGCGTGGAGGTGAGTGTGCAGCACGTGACCTGTACGGAGGATGCAGCTGCTTTCGTGGCTTTAGCCGCTGCCGTTGATTTAAGTATGGATGCTTGTAGGCTTTTTTCGCAACGGTTAAGGAAAGAGCTATGCAACGACCATGATTTACTCGGCTGATCCCGATTTTCCCCCTTTTTTTTTTGTCGTTTTTAATTTTCCTAATTTTTTCCCTTTTCCTGAGTGGATAGGTTTTAGGTTCCATCGTGGAAAGCGACAGTTTTTTAATTTACTTTTTCCTTTTGCCTCTAACAAACAATCTAAAAATAAGTGTCTGTACAGTGAAGGGAAAAAGGGGCGGGGTAGATTATTGGATTAGATAGGCACGCTTTGTTTTTATCTGTATGGCTTGTTTTAATTTTATTTTCCTTTTTGTTTTTTTTTTTCTGAGATATTGGAGTCAAGCAGGCTGGCCTTTAGTTTTTTTTTTAATTTAATACTAGATATTTAAATTTATATATATATTTGAATTAGATTGTAAGGATAGATGATGAGCTGTAACTGTAATGCCATGGTCTGTTTTGGCAATTTGTAGTTGGCAATTCTCTTATAGTCTTTGCTCTAATCCTAGTTTTAATGATTCTTTCTGTCTTTGAATACAAATCAAGGATCAAAAAAAAGTTTGTGCGTACACGTTACTACTGCTTATGGATGATGGGCTGTAATCCTCTTTCATTAGTTAATAGCAGGCGTTGGTATAAAAAAGTGAGCTCAGCTAGCTTGCCTTTGTTTCGAGCCTGCAAATAGGGGGGGTGGGGGAATTGGATACCCATGCTCTGTTTTCATAAAATCACAGGCTTGTTATGACTTGAATTTTCTAGGTTAGCTACTTAGCTTACTTTCATATTTAATCGCACATTCAGTTTTAGCAAACAGAACCCTCGATACCAAAGGGTTCGGTCGTTTGTTTATTTTTTAACGTAAGTGCTGTAAATGGCGAGTGGTAGGACCTGGATTTGGTAGCGCCTGCCCTATTTAGATTGGGTCCATTTTAAGCTTTTCTATTGTGGCCAATTTGGTGTATTTTAAGGGGACCATGTCCTTACCCTCCAAAGGAGACAGAGAAGCATGTGGTTGCTTTGCTGCTGGTGCTCTGCAAGGCTCTGCATACAAAATGACAATTTTTTACAGTTTGTAAAAACAAGCACCGGCAGAAGCCAGAGTGGCTTACGTTAGATCGGCAGTTTTTTTGTTGGTGTGTAAATATAAAAACTGAAATTGCTCTGTCGGGGAGTCGAGAATTTAAGAGCCAGGTTCACGTCTTTGCTTTGAATGTACATGTACCGGGGGCGTTGTTTTTAGCGTGGAGATTGGTCAGAATTCACCATAAATGGAAAAACTGTGAGCTTTTGTTGGAAAGCGAAGGGTGCTTGCCTGTGGTGGGGGATTGGAGAAAGAGAAAACGTTGTTGAGGGGGGCTTTTGCCGTAGAGCGTGGAGCATCAGTATCACATGACCTGGTAATAGGTGTTGTACAATCAGGAGAATGGGGACCAGCGCCCACAGTACCCACCACCCAGAGGTCCTTGATCCCTTTGCTTGCCCTATAAGAGTAGGGGTCCATGCCAACTCGGTTAAATGAGTCAAATTTAAATAAATAAATTTTTGTTTTTATTTATTTATTCATTTATAAATTAATTTGTATTTATTAAAAATTTTAAATATATATTCATATTTATTTATTTAAATTAAATAAATTTATTTATAAATATTAAATAATATGAATATATTTATGAACATATAATTAAATATATTTCTTAACAATTAAAAATATGTATGTGAACAATAACTAAATAAATAAATATATTTGTTAGTTTTAAATATAAAATATAAATATTATTAAGTATATTATAAATAAATAAAATATTAATATTAATATTATTAATTATATTAAAAATTAGCTCATGAATAATAAATGAGTTTTAAACGATTCATAAAAGAGTTTGTTCGTAAATATAAATGAATTGAACATATTATATTCATGTTTTGATCATTTAATAATCGAATCTTAACATCTCATTCATATTTATTTATTTATTTTAATAAATAAATAAAAATTAAACTGTTTATCAAATAAACTATTTATTTACAGTTTTAATCCTTTATTTAATTTAACAATACATATATGAAATCCATATAAAAGATAACGAAAACTCTATACAGTTGATCTTTTGAGCCCACTTCAAGCCCCACGCCCATGACCCATCCCATAAATCGCTTGTGTTCAAAGTTTCAACCCATTTTAGTAAATTTCTTGGATTTTTTTAATAAAAATGTAAATTTGTGGTTAGAAATATTAATTAAGAAAATATTTTTTAATCTACCCAACTAGGGTGACAATCGTAAAAAGTGCTGATTCAAGGGTTTAATTACTTGTATGAATTTCAATTTGCCATCGCTTTTGAGGGAATCTAACTCTTACCTTAATACACACTTTTTGGAGTGTTCAAGCCTTTTAAAAAAAATAAAAAAACTTGGCCAGTGGGAACTAGAGAGGATTAGGAATTTGGGATTTTTGGGGGTTGTCAATTTAGTTGCCTTTTTTGGCTGTAATTGATGCTGGAGCTGTGCTTCTACTTTAATTTACATTCTTCTTTACATCTAATAATGACATTATCAATTATTTTTCAAAGTTGCAATCACCATTTCACCAATGTGAATGAAATGAAACATGCAGGCATCATTGCTGCTTCAATCCCACACTATACCCCTTCCTAAATCCTGGCCAAAAGCCAAAAAAAAAAAACTATTACGGTTATTCTTCATTGTGATCAAATTATTGTTCTTCCAGCCATTATAAGTTTAAAATATTTCTTTAATGAATTTCAAAAATATTATTACATTAATTTATTTTCTTTATTCAATCAATATTTTAGTTCTCGTGAACCAACTTAGTAGAGTAGGCTTAGGCCAAGTAAGGATCCCTCAATCATGCATTTAAAATTAAAAAAAAATTATTTATATAGACGATATTTTTTAATTAAAAAATTAATATTTGAGTATGTGAATTTAATAGTAAATTTATATAACAAGTATTCAAAAAATATATATTTAAATTTTTATTCCAATAAAAAATAATTATATCATAATTAAAAATAGTAATAAAAATATTTTTTTTCTCTTTTCAGTTTCACTCATGTAAAAAAAAAAAAAGTAACATTGTATTGCTCTGGAAATCTACATAGGTAAGATATAGAAATAATCTGTCTACTTTATTTTATTTTTTAACCAATAAGAGCGAAATCCTATCAACATACTTAAATCCTAATATAACATAGAAATGTATTT
>JBBYHO010538230.1:0-15412 GCA_038382025.1 Adansonia gregorii | reverse complement strand
AAAAAAAATTAAACTAATATTGATTTTAAATTTGATAAATATTATACATAATTACTCGTAAATTTAATGAATATTAGACATAATTATTCATAAATTTAATGATAATTAAAAAATTTTAACCTTACTACTCCACTGATATTGATCTTCTTATATTTGACGAAGTTTTTTAGAACATTATATCTAATTGATGAACATTTGATATATGAAATTTATTTAATTTCATTTATTTCATATTTGAAAATATTTTTCATTTATAAAAATTAAAAAATGTTGAAACTCTGATAAGCTCAAAATGATATATAGAAACATATCGATAACGATATGTACTACTACTAGAACAAGACGGTATACA
The DNA here is from genome assembly GCA_038382025.1 of Adansonia gregorii. Lineage (NCBI taxonomy): Eukaryota > Viridiplantae > Streptophyta > Magnoliopsida > Malvales > Malvaceae > Adansonia > Adansonia gregorii. The sequence goes on along the minus strand of JBBYHO010538230.1, from coordinate 15,060 downwards.
CACTGGTACGATATTAACTACTTTGAGAGAGACTTAACTTGAATATAAGATCGCAAGCAATCCATGATGTAATTGATTGGAATAGCATCATTTTAACATGTTCTCTTATGGGTGAAAACAAAAGAGCCTAGTATGTGACATATTCAAAAAGAATAACAGGCAAAAATGGTAGAATAAATCTTGAGCTCTAATACCATGTTAAAATATCTAATCTAAAATCACTTCATAATAAATAGACAAACCCAACTTAAATATAAAACCATAAGAAATCTAAGATTTAATTGATTCAATCGTAGTTCTTTATCTCGTAGGTGACAACATTTTTGTATAAAAAATATTGGTTAATAATTTAAAAATGCATATAAATAAATCAAAATTTAACAAGGGTTGAATTCATTAATTCCTTTAATTGCTTTCTTATTTAATTACCAAGAGGTTATAAAGCCAGAAAAAAAATTAGCAGTGCCATCTTAAAATCCCAAAAGAAACACCTGGATCATGAAACAAATTCAAGTAAATGGATCTTAAAAGCTACCTAAAAACACAATAACCAATCCCAACTACTAACAACAAACAACAAGAGATTACAAGCCAAAAATAGCCCCGACAAAGCCAAACGCGTTAGAAAAGGAAATAGCCATTCCTTTTAAAGGACAGACCACTCCATGTACAAGTCATCACCTATAGGATATAACCATAAATTTGAATTTTCGAAGAGCAAGAATTTCGCCATGTCACCCAATTTGGTTAATAAACATCATAACTTGATAAAAGCAACGCAGTAGCACAACCCAAAAATAACAATCATCACATCTTACAATTATCTTATGAAACAATGAGTTTAGGGGCAACATACACTACGCCACAAAGCACATTTTACAGCAGGTAAGAGATGTTGCTAAAAGTTCAAAACATGCTGCTATAGACTTAAGATAGCACTTTTGCATGTGCTTTATATATGGCCGCAACCTTTTCTAGCTAACAGCATTTTTATAGACATATAACATAAATGCTACTATTTTTAGTTTAAAGCTGCACTTATTAATTTTTTGGAAACATGTATAAAATGCTACCATATCATATAAATTATAACAGTTACAAAATGCTACTAAAGGCAATCATGGTTAAAAAAATAATAAAATCTGTTGGATGTAATTGTAAAATTCTAAACAAATCTTAATTTATAATGATGCAGAAAAGTCACCTAATAATGTTTTATTCTAAATAAACGAGGGTACAAGTTTACTAGTATTTGTCTCCATCAGCATGAGTTTATTAGTTTTTTCAGTTTATGCTAACTTTTCCAAGCTATTTAAATGTTATTGGAGGGTCCAGCTACGAACAACACTGAAATGATACATTTTTGCAGATAATTCCGATGGAAGAAAGCAAATTCAGCTTAGGGAAACAAATTATCATTACTTTGTTACGATTTGTAGTGCAATAATATGGCAGTGTTTCTTCTGGGGAGTAATAGGGGTCATCTTTTGTGCCTTATCTTTACTATCGGGTATTGTAATTGTTGTTCTATTACCCCTAACTGAGATGCTGGCTATAATTTTCTTCAAAGAAAGCTTCCAAGATGAGAAGGGAATGGCCCTTGCACTCTAAAGCTAGGTCTTCGTTTCTTACTTCTACCGTGAGATTAAACGAAAATTGTTTAAACAAGATATTTTCTAGATATTTTGAGGAAAAGTGTAAGCATAAAAATACAAGCTTGATAAAAAAAAATTGCGAGAAAAATGAAAAAAAAAAATCATGAGATAGAGTAGTATCGACATGAGAATGGTGAGGGAGCAACGACGAGGGGTTCAGGAGAGGAAGAGAGAAAACCGAGAGAAAGTTCAAGAAAAGGAGAAGAAGGAAATGACCACGTTTATTTTTGATAAAATTTCTATCAGAAAGTCAAAAATAATTTGGGCAGCAAAATTGTTCAAACAAGATATTTCTAGGTATTCTAGGGAAAAGTGTAAGCATAAAAATGCAAGCTTGATAGTTGAGTGCGAGAGAAATGCAAGAAGAAATATGCTATAAAATAGGTCAATTGATTTTGTAAATGCATGACTATAGTATACCATTGAACCATGTATTGAAAAACCAAGAGCAAAAACCTCCCATTTCCCCAAGCAAGCTTCGGCCACCCATTATAATCTAATGTCCGCTCAATTTTTTTTTTTTCGATATACTACCATTTACCCTAGCCACCATCTCTCCAAAGAGAACGAGTCCTTAGAAAATCCCTAAAAATGAGAAAAAGAAAACTTTGGATTTTAGCTAGCTTGAGGTGTATTCCTCTTTTATTATTTTTCCTTGTAGTTTTCCAAGTGATTTAGATGATGCTTTTCTTGCTCATGTTACATTTTCATGCATAGTTTTCGAAAGAAAAAAGAATAGAGTGGTTAACCATACATTTTTAGAATGTTCATGCATATTTCTTCCATGTGCTTAACATATGTTGATAAGCTTGATAATTCCATGCTGCAAACTGAAGTTAAGATATGTCTATGCCATCCTTGTAGATTTGGCTGCAACATTTCACTATGATCTCATGCATTTTACTTTATTTTATGCCATGGTAATGTTTGATACATGTTTGATTATTTGATGATAAAAGCTTGAAGTTATAAGGTGACCATTTCCCTTTGGTAAATTCGACCATGATGTGTAGAAGGCATGATCTTGCATTTTCTTTGCTTTGGTCTATTGTTGGATGAGATTCATTTGTTTAATGATTTATAGTGTTTGAAGGATGAAAGTGAGACGACCATTTCCCTTGATAAGATTAAGCCATGATGATTTTCATGGCATGATCTTGTGCTTTTACTCCTTTTGTTCTATTGTTGGATAAGTTTCACTTGTTTGATGATTTGCTTGCTTAGAATTTTATGAAGGTGGAAAGCACGAGGATCCTAAGATTTCTAAGGCTTAGGTAATTTGGTGAGTTAGCTTCTAAGCCCATGCAACCACCACTGAGTCAATCTTATTTGATTTACAAAAATAAGTTTTCAAAATCTCCCCCTAAAGAATAGTTTGGCTCAACCAATGACCTAATTGAGAATTTTGATCAATCAAATTTTATTTCTAATTAAATTAAATTAAGAGATACTTAAAGAAATGAGAATCCTTTAGAAATTATAAAAAGGAGACCAGATTCTTTAAGAATCATTTTTTATCTCTAATTACATTAAATTAATTAATAGATAAATAAAAAAATTTTGCCTCTAATTAAATTAAATTAATCAAGAGATAAATGAATAAATCTTATGTCTAATTATATTAATTAAGAGATAAATAAAATAATTTTATCTCTAATTAAATTAAATTAATTAAAAAATAAAGAAAAAAATAAGTTCTTTAAAAAATATATTCTCTGAAAACTCTTTTTTACCTAACTCACTAACATTATAAAAAGGGACCTTTCTATAAGCCATTCAAAACAACAATTCCAGAATTTAAAAGCTTAAAGAGAAGACTTTGAAGATCAAAATCCTCTCCATAGCTTTAAGAAGATTTATTTGAAGAACCAAATGATTTGGAGATATTTAAAAAAATTTTGGGCTTGTTCTCAAGAATTTTAAAAGAAAGCTACTTTTTGATCTTATTCCATTTAAGATTAAGTCTTTAAGACTCTTGAAATTGAATTCATTGATTCAAAATCAAGTTTCAAAAACTATTGAAACAAATTTCAATATTAAGTTTTCAAGACCCTTGAAACAAATATAACCTAAAACTAAGTTATTTAAATATCGTCAGAGCGAATTTCATCAGTTTAAGACGAAATCATCAATGGCCCTTGAATAAGATTTATTTTCGAAGAAAATAATCAATTTTTTTTTTTACTTTAAGAATATCCAAAAATTACAGCATTCAAAGTTTGATAAATTCTTTATTTATCCAAATTTTCTTAGTCATATTCTCAACATGAAATTTGTGTGTACATCAACCTTAGCTTATTCTTTTTGCCACTTTTTTTCCATTCAAACTTGCGAAACATAGACATGTATTTATGCTTAGACACTTGCTAATTTTATGCTACATTATGTTGATTTAAAGCCTTGTGAAAATCATTTTTTAATTCTTCGTGGCCAACTGGATGAACCTTGTTCAAGTTGTGTTTGGAAGTTTGCTGGAGCATTTTAGCCACCGTTTTAGGCTTAATTGGAGGTAGTCGAATGCCTCTTCTCTCATTAAAGTGGCGTAAAATAAGGTAATTGATTGGTTTAGTCAGCTAACTTGTTTCAGTCTTTAAGTGACTTGCGACCGGCTCCTACCAAATGAATTTAAATTTAGGCCACTTGCTTCAAATATAATGATTTTTAAGTTAGTTTTCCAATGCTGAAAACCTTACTTTTTTTTTTGGTTCGTTTATGCCTCTCGTCCAACCTTAGTTTCACCTTTACCTCAGGCTGTCCATTGCATTCCAAGGCACTTAGGTTGGATGCGGTTGATCATTCGATCACTATTTAAATTCGTTTTGGGCCAATGAGCCTTTGAATTAAGGTTATTAAATGAGCTTTCCAATGCCGAGGTTTTGCATCTTTTGGAGTTCATTTATGTTGGAAATGAATTAAGTTTTCATTTATTGTTTGAATCCCTTGTACCTAGCGACTAGATATGATTGCGTTTATATTTTCGTTCATCATTTGATTTCGTTTCTAGCCCGTAAGCTCCAGATTTAAACCTTAACTTAGCTGTCAAACGTCATAGGTTTCGTTTTTTCTGTAGTCTGTTGAGGTGAGGAACGAATTAAGGATTATAAGATGCGCAAGCTGTCTCTTACTTAGCATACGTTGCCACGTTTGGCTATGTGATCGACCTTTGAGATATTCGAATTTCTCATTTTAAGAGATTATTACGTCACCCTGAGACCATGCTAAGGCGTTCGAATGACTAAGTGCTACCCCATATTGGTTAATCCCAAGGTTCACATTTCTCTTTAAAATCAATTTAAGTTTGGTTTCCAAAATCAGGTGCAAAAGTTTATCACTCGATTTTAATCATACTCTTAGTTTTCCATAAAAAATCTTATCAATTGTTTTTCTCTCTAAGAGACTAATTTGTCTTCACTTGGTTTTTACCAACTACGTTTTTAATTCTCATCAATTAATGTCTTCAAAATTGATTTTCATCTCATTATGATTTTTCAAATTAACTTTCATTTGATTTCCTTTAAAATTTCTTAAAAGTCTAAATCATACTTAGTGTCTAAGCTTATCTATAACCATTTTTGGATACTCTTGAGCATCCGAGACTCTAAAAGATACATTTTATCGAGGTCCCATTTTTATTAATTTATTTATTTAAATATTTACTAATTTTACTTTAATTTAAATTTGCAGTCTATATTTCTTGTTTAATTGTGATCATGCTAAATTGTCACTTATCATAATTATGCCATGTCACCTAAAATCCATCTTTTTTCTTAGAACATAAGTTAATGTTCTATGGTTAAGTTCTTATTCGAGTTTTTTGCTAAGATTTTGAAGAGAATTCTGAAGATACCCTTAAGTTAAGAATATCCTTCTCAAAATAACAATTCAGGAATTTTTTTACCTATAAAATTCATATATTTTGCCAACTTTCTAGAGCATAGAAAATTTTAAAAATACAAAAATTCTGGATAGTTTTAATAAAATAATTTTTTAACTTTTGACTAGAATAATTGATAAATTCATGTTAAATTGGATTTATTTGTCTCCATATTAAATTACAATTGTCATAACTATGCATTAAAATTCATTTTATTTAAAATGTATGGTATTGTTATCGAATAACAGTAATTTTTTAGTTTTTAACCATCCTATTGGTGAGGGTTCTGGGAATATCCTCTTCAAAATAATGACTCAAAAAATATTTTTGAATATTAAAAACTCTTATATTCTACCGAGCTATCAAGAGTATAGGAAATTTTAAAAATCATGAAATTTCGAATCATTTAAATAAAGAAATCATTTTTAGCATTTAGGGGATGACTAATAATATGGAAAAACTAAAGTAATAAAACCCATCCTTAGGATAACATATGGCCTGATTTTATGGTGTTATAGAGGTGCTAAACTTTTCCTACACATAATTGACTCTGAACCTAACCCTTTTCTTTAGTTTTTAATGCATACTATAAAATCAATTTTTTAATCAATTTTAAATATTTTAAAGGGATTATTTTAATAGGTGTTCGATTACACCTGCCCCCCAAAAGATTGATGGTGACTCCAATTTCGTAGATAATTCATAATAGCTGTATAGGAAAAGTTGGGTGAGCGATTTGCTCTAATGGCTTAACCCTTACAACAAATGAAGATCGAATTTTTCTACTTTAATATTTCAAATTCGCGTTTGGCATGTTATAATAGGGAAAATATAAAATATTTAATAATAATATGAGATTTGTTGTTGTAAGTAAATTTTTTTAAAAAAATTTGTGCTCAAGTAGTAGAAAAAATATTATGATGATTAAATAATAAAAACTATATTAAGTAAGGTTATAAATTAATGAGTTATTGGTTGATCACCTTTTGGGTTTATTTTGTCTTTCTTATTATGGATATAAATGATAAAAATCAATATGAGCTAAATGAATTAAATTTTTATATTCATCTTATTATTTTGCACATAATGTGTATATAATGAGTTAGATTAATGTACTTGTGTTGTACTTGTATTATTTTCATATATACCTGACTTTAAAAGTTGTCTTCAAATAGACAATAAAATTGAAGTAATATGAGGATTCAAATACTGCTGCTATTATTTAAACTTTACATCTCTAGACTTTATATATATATATATAATATATATATATAATATATATATATAAAGTATAAAATTAATTATCACAGGAACATCACCTATAGTTACAATAATGCAATTAATAAATCATAATCTTGAATTATATAGGGTTTACAAAAATATTATGCAAAACCTATATTTTTATGTTAAAGTCTTTGTCTAGTCTCTGTACAATAGTTATAGGAGCAATTTGGTCCTTTTACTATTAAACTCAATATTTTAGTCGTACCTTCGAAAATGTAGCAAATTAATTAATTGGTTAACAATTGTAAATGGGAATCATAAGCATGCTGACATGGAATTTTACATTTACACCAAAAAGATTAAAGAATTGAGAAAATCCCGATATTATATGAAAAGTGCAAATCAATCTTTGTTCTCCAAATCTAAGTTACTTAATCCTTATATCTTTAGCATAGGAGCAAAAAGGTAGAACTATTAATGGTATTAATACTTTTTATTAATATAATGATAAGAAAAATTGACTTCTAGTCATATGCTGACAAAGCACGTTAAATGCTAATAAAAAATTTAAAAAATTAATCTTTTTATTATGCAAAAAATGAAAAAAGATTGGTAAAGAGACAATATATTATAAACACCTAATTCTGTCTAAGCCTCTTCTAAGCAATTGAAGTTCATTTCGAAATCCCAGGTGAAACACACGCATCATTTTTGGCATCATGGGACTTGATTAAAAAACCAAACAATTTAACAATGATAATACTAATAAAATAATAAAAAAAGCTGCCTAGAGACCCAATCAGTCAATTAAAAGCCTTTGAAGGATAAAAAAATGCCATTTTTATGAAATTTATAAAGATGCATCGATATATTTCATTAATGCATCAATACATCATAAGGTTTTGGTCGTTCCAAGTCTAAGGCATGCATTGTATCGATTTAATGCTCGCTGTACCGATACAATACCATATTGTATCGATAAAATGTCGTGTTTTTCATAAATTTTTGGTTTTAGAAGTAATTATATTGATACAAACACCAACTGTATTGATACTGCATGATATTTTTCACCACGAATAAGCTTTTTTACCCATGTTTTCTTACATTTCACCTTCGTAATAGCCTTGAATTACTTCATAACCATAAAAAAATCTTTCAGTAACATTTTTAAGTTGGAACATAAGCATGAGAACTGCCCACATAGCGTAGGCCATTAAAGCTTGAATAAGCTTACATATATGAGTTTAATGCTCCAATCATACTTGGGAACCAAATGGCATCTAGTTTAGTTGTTTTCTAATTATTTTAAGCTTAGTTCAACTAAAATTCAATAGGGTACTATTTTGGTTTAAAATTAAAAGCTTTTTCTTGCATGGAACCAAGATATAGCTACTTTTAGTGGGCTTTCTACTTGGGAGCATGCAGACGAGTTTTTCCATTTACCTTAGCTGAAACCATACCTCAAGAAAAAAAAGTTCTAGCCCATTTGTTAAGAATACCTAAGGCTTAGAGATTTTTTGCAAGCAAGCTTGGGTGTGTTGTTAAGATATAACAAACTTGCACGGAGATAAGATGATCAACAAAAAGTGGTTTGAAAACACTTTAGGGATGTTCATTAGGAAGGATCCATTCAGTTTTCAGTCGAGAAAAATTAAAGAGCAAAAAAAAAATAGGGATATCTTCAAAATTCTGCCTAAGATTGTTTTCATTCATCTTTTACTCTTATTTTGCATCTTCTTTTCTCTCTATGAGAGCTTAATGATCTTAACCTATGCTTAGGTAATGATTTGTTCCATGGTATAAGAAATAAATTTTGGCCAAATCTTAAGCTATGACCTCAAGTTACCATATATTATTGTCTTTTACTTTTTTTTTAATTTTTTTGTTAAAAATTTAGTAAAAACTAAGTTTTCATCAAGAAAATTTGTTTCCAAATGTTTTATGTCAAGTTTTCTAGTTTTTATGTAATTTTCATTATCTTCATGTAACTTCATTTTGGCTTTCCATTCTCCTTATATGTTACTCTATATATGATATGTGCATTTTATGTTCTTTTCATGCATAATTATTATGTTTTATATGCTCATGCATTTTTCATAAAAAATACTATAATTATAGCAACACCATGCATGTTAGTGTACTTATGTATGTTCATATTGATGAGCTAGTTTATGCTCAAAAATCATATATGACATGCATTTTATGACATTTTCATGCATTATGATAATGATTCATATGTCCGTGCATCTTTCATGAGAATATTATCATTATGACCACACCACCATGCATGATGAGAAATCCATGTATGTTCATGTTAATAAGGTATTTTATGCGTAAATACCATGTATGTTTCTCATTTTTTATTTTATATTAGATGCAAAAAAATTATGTAATTTAGATGTTTAATCTAAAAATATTATTAATTTTTTATATATAATAAATTTGTTAAATAATTTATTATGAAAATATCATATAGAATAAATTAATCATATTAATATGCAAAATAGTCGATTTGATGAATTTGAATTTCAACATGTAAATACATTATAATTTATATAATGCATTCATATAAATATAACTGTGAATATTAATAATTAAATTAAAATGGTCAAATGATTATATTTCAAGAATAAAATAAAAGCATAAGACTAAAATTTAAGGGACAGTATGACAATACAATCAATTAATTTTTACCTTTTTTTTGGCTAAGCCAAAGTTAGTATATTGATAAAAAGAGTAAGGATATATGAAGAGAGACCGAAATCTCGCACCCTTCACAAAAACCCTAGATACAAAGGAATCAAAACTAAATTATTGCTCAATAATTGATTAATTATTGCTTAAATTAAAACAAATTTTTTTAAAAATATAATGATTAAAATTACTTTATATATATCACATATTTTAATAATTTATCATTTGAATAACAAATATTAAATAGTAACAACTAATTAAAATAAGATGACTAATAATTTATACACATAATAATTTTAAGTACAATACAATTACATATGAATAGCATATATTAAATAATAATGATTAATGAAGATCATATATTTAAGAATTTTAAATATAATATAATTACTTAACGCATAAGTGATAGATAATTTATAAAATAATATCATAATTAGACTTCATTCAATTATATAAAATATAAATCAAGTTTAAGTTTGGAACTTAAATTACATTGGGCTTCATTTTTTAATTGGATTAATATCCAGTAGGTTTATTGATCTCAATTCCTTTATTCTTAAGATATTGGGCTCCAACTAACTTGGGCCTATTATGGGCTTGCCTCATTTGCCACCTCACATCTGCTTGCAATAAGTCGCTCCCTTTACCTTGCATAATCCATTATTGGAGTTTGATAGAATCTTTTTTATTATTTTAAGTAAGCTTTTGTTATAATATCATATTTTTAATTATATTTATATATTAAATCAATATTTGTTAGCACAAAAAAATATAGAATTAACTCGTTATATAGAATCAATTAGTTAAATAATTTATTATAAAAAATATGATATATTATAAATTAATCATATTGATATCTAAAATAATAAATTTCATGAACTTGAATTTCAATATGTCAACACATTATAATTTATATCGTGCATACATACAAATATAAATGTACTTATTAATAATTAAATCAAAATGGGCGAATGGTTATACTTAAAAAAACAAATAAGAGTATAAGATCAATATTTAGGAGATGGTAAGACAATGCAAAAAGTACTATTAACTTGTTGTTGCTTAATTATTTGCCAAAATTATCTAATCTTAAATGAAAATTAAATTTTTTTTAAAAAAATCATGATGAAAATTTAGTTGATTATAATATATTTTAATATTTTAAAAATTTACCATTTGTATAGTATAGCACACATTAAATAATAATAATAAATGAAGATAAGATGATTAATAATTTATAGAAATTATAATTTTATATACATAGATTAAATAACAAGTAAACAATAAATGATATATAAAATAATATAATGACTGGATTTAATTTAATTAAATAAAACGAGTTTCATTTTGGAAGAGATTTTTCTCTTCAAATATGTTGTGGCAATTATGAGTTTACCCCGTTCGTGGCCTTCAAGCCCACATGTAGCAGAACACTTCCTTGACCATGACAACTCCCCTTTGAAATTTGATAAATCCTAGGTTTTTTTTTTTTTATTTGTTATTATGTGGTACGTTTAATTACATTTATAATATTAAAATTAATATTTATTAGCATTAAAAGGATATATATTAATCTGCTATATAAAATTAATTTGTTAAATTATTTATTATAAAAGATTAATAAAATTAATAATTAAAATTTTTTGTTTTATAAAAAATTATTTAATTATAATTTAATTGTTTTTATTTTTAGTTATAAATTCAAATTTTGTTCTATGTTCAAGCCGCTCTCGGGTATAGTTTTTTTTGAGCTCTAGTTTTTATGCTCAAATTTTTTTAAGTTCAAAATATTTTAAATTTAAATCATTTTGTGTCAAGCCAATTCAAGTATAATTTTTTTGGATTCAAGTTTTTAACTCTTTCATTAATTGAATTTTTTTCAATGATTTTCGAGTTCATTTTACTACATTTACTGATTTCATTCAACACTTTTTTGTTAAACGTTAGATGTTAAATGTTATTTAATATGAGTTATTATACATATTGAAAAATTAAACTATTAAAAATTTTCTTTTTCAATATATTAAAATTTTTAATATTTTATTAAATGCACCCTAAGATTCATTAATTTCAAAAGATTCCATTCAATGTTAAATTGACCCCACTAACAAGAATTGTTTTGAGGGTTGTAGAAACTTAGACATTTTATTTCGTTGAAGGAACTACATTTGGTACGGAAAAAAGTGTTAGAATTTTTTTTGTCAAATTAACCTTAAAATCGTGAATGAGGTGAAAGGATGTTGTTATAGGATGTTTTATTAACCTGTTTTTATCAAATCAAGGTTAAACAAATCAGATGCTTGCTTACAATTATAAATGCCTTAAATTTTCTCTTTCCAAAATTCAATTGATATAAAATAACTACACTTTAAGGATTGAAATTTTAATATTTATAATATTTATTTTTTTAGATTATAATTATTTGTATAAAAATATTGATTAATTATTTGAAATATAAGCATTGATTAATTAAAAATTTAAGATACATATTCGATTCAAGGGTTAAATCAATTAATTCTTTTAATTGTTGTTTTTTATCTTATAACTATAAATGAAAGTTATTGTTTCAATTGAAGGAATAATTTTTTTATCTTTCTTTAATTGCTTGTTACCTGATCAGCAATTCCCTATTTTTTTGATATATTTAAAGAAATTTATGTATTTGAGTCATATTCATATGATAATCATATATTGTATATTATATATGTATATAATTTCACACAACAATAATTCATAATACATATGTTTTGTTATATTATGTTGTATTAATGTTTTTATGTTATATTGTGTTTTTATTATTTTTTATATTGTGTTTATGACACGTGGCAATGTTTAGGTCCAATTGTCATTAGTCCATTATATAACATAAATTTTATGTCACGTTCGTATATAAATTTGATACATTCATGTATTCTTATCATAATCATGCTATTTTTTCATATATCATATTTATGTGTATACTATTTAAGTAACTTTTAATTTTATTTTATATATCTAATAATTAGTTTTTATGAAGAATAAGGTTATATTAATTTTTTATTTTTATATCGTTGAATAAAAAGTTATGATGTTGATAAATTATACGTAAAAAATTAAAATATTAAATAATAATAATATGAGATGGGCTAGTATAAATAAATTTTTTTCAAACTTTACAGGTGTTGAAATAAAAAAAATATTATGATAAATAGCTAAAAAAACTATATTAAGTGATGTTATGAGCTACTGTATAATAGATGCTAAGCTTATTTTTTTTTACTTTTAAATTTCACAATATAAATATAAATTATGGATATCAATATAATTTAAATGAATTAAATTTGATATCAAACTTTTTTTATAGATAATATTTATAATAAATTAAATTTACATTTTATATTTTATTGTTATTATTTTATTTTTATATTTCATCATCAAAATTTAATTTTAATTCTAAAATCAAATGAATATCAAGCTAACCCAAGGATTCAAACATGAAAATGATTGCCACCGACATTCCACCATTGCTCATTATATCGTATAATTGTATTAATTATTCTTTTATATATCAGTTGGGATTTGGAAAAGAAATTAAAGTTCACAGTCACATCATCAAATTGAATAATTGAAGTTTCGAAAATCAATTTTTCGTCTAAGTGCAAAGAAAGAAAGAAAGGACGAAAGAACATTATCATTTCGATAGCAGAAAATCAAAGCTTCCTTTCAGGTTTATTGGACCGACGGTTGTGCGGTAGGACGGATAGTTGACGACTCCAGGTAGAATTAGTAATTTTGGGCGTAATAGAAATTAAGTCACATTAAATAAATATAAAAATAATTAAAAATATAATATAATATATTTAAATATAAGTTATCATATATATTTAAAATTTAATAAATTTAATAATTTATTTAATTTTTATTTATATAATTAATAAAAAATATAATATACAATATATATGAATTACCAAATACAAGATTGAGTATACAATCTGACTCATATTCATTGGGAAATGGACTTACACCCTGAAGGAATTCAATAGTCAATTTTGGCTGCTGCTGAAAATATTTGCCTCCATCAACACGAGTTTGAGTTTATAGTAACATTTTAAGGATATTTTAAATATTTTTTTATTTTATTTATGATTATAATTAATAAAAATATAATATTATTTATTATATTATTTAAATTTTTTTTTAAAACAATCATATTTTATATTTAATATTAATTATCGGTGTGATACATCTAAAAACAATTTTCAAAAATTGTCTTTTAAGACAATTTGGACAGCAATCCAAGTTAATACTAGACTACGTCATTTCAATACTATATAATTATATGAAAAAAATATTATATTAAAAATAATTAAAATATAATATAATATATATATATCAAGTTATTAATATATTTTAAACTAATATAATTATATACGTGTTGATTATATTCGTATAAAATATATTAGTACATCCAGTCCACATCCGTTCCTATGGGTCATGAATCTTGATTATACGAAGAAATTAACTCATTATTTCTGTCTTTGATATTGAATTAAAGTAGTTAATTTGATTTAGTTTTTTCAGCAAGCAGAAATCAAATGATTATCTTTGCAACTAGTTTTACGTTTAAACATTTAATTTAATAATTAATATATATTATATTTATTTAATAAATATTTAATGAGCGAAATTCGAATCCTTTCTTTTAAGTATTTAAGTTACAAAGGAAAAACGTGGCGGGTATTTTCCTCGAACCCAACTTCTTAATAATTCCACGATTTTGTTTTTGTGGGGGGGGGGGGGGGGGGATATGACGTGACAGGTATTTTCTCTCTTATTCCAATTCCACCTCATTGATTATTATTTTTTGATACTTGATCCGACTCAATGATTTTAATATAATATAATTTTTTATAAAATTATTATTTTAATTTAAATTACATTTTAATTATATAAATGTTATATTTTATTAAATTAGGGTTTTAAATTAAGGTATAAATAATAAATTTATTAAAATAATATATATATAGTATTAAATAAAATAATACAATATATATTTGAGGGTAAATCGAGTTGAAGCGTCATAAACCGTCTCCAATTCTGAACTATTTTTATAAAAGAATATCAATCTCTCCCTAACAACTCTACCTTAAAAAAAGATAATTATTTTATATATTAATAATAATAAAAATTTTATAATCGAAACTGATATAATGATGTGTTTATAAAATATATTTTTAAAAAATAAAAATAATTAAATAAGATATTTTTACTTTACAAATTTTATTTTAAAATGTTTTATTCTATTACTAATTAAAAAATAATTATTTATTAAAAATTACCTACCTGATTGGCGGGTTATAACCCGTTAGATTCGGGTTGTTTCGACGTTCCCTACAGGTAATTTAATTCTGCTTTTATCACAAAATTTGACACGGACTACCTTTCACATCGATCTGCATCTAATCTATATCAATCAATTTGTATACCTGCACATGGTTAAAAAAAAATTTTCTCATGGGACAGCTGTTATTTTTTTCGAAGTTGTTAAACTAAAACGATTTATAATTTATAATTATTATTAAGGAATTAAAAATTTTTAAATATAATAATTTTAAATATAATATATTATTATAT
>JBBYHO010538219.1:0-15416 GCA_038382025.1 Adansonia gregorii | reverse complement strand
AGATATAAAAATAATAAAGAGTCAAAATAGAGAGAATTATATCCACCTATTTATAAATATCTATTTTACAAAGACTTCTACCTTGTATACCAAGTATTTATACCTTCTAAGGTTTTCTATGGTAGGTGCAAAGGTGATCTTAAAGCGAGTAAAGGACCCGTAAAGGACTTTGAGGGATATTTTAATAAACTATACCACTTACATTTTGAATACATAAGGCAAGGGCTTCCATTAAGACTGCACTGCTAATTTTTTATTTTTCGTCTTTTTTAATTTATGGAACACTCATTGACTTGAGTATTAAAATAAATGTCAAGGTCTACTTCTGATGCTCTTTGACTATTCTCTTCACTTGTACTAGTATCTCCGTTATAAAACTTATCCACCTTTTTGAAAGGATATTAACAAAATCGTAAAAAAACTCTTTTCTAATAATTTTTAAAGCATATTATGAATAATGGGACTCTATGATTTTCTTTTACTTAATTTAATATTTTTATCACAAATTTTGTATAATATTTTAAGTAATTTATGAAATTTTAATTTGTTTATTTATAAATTAAAATACATGTATTTAAAATGATTTGGGTAATATACTCATTACATGCATGAACATAAATACATTAAATACAAACAAAAAATATTTTAAATACATACAATAAAATACTTGTTTATTATTATGTTATTAAGTATATTTATATTTATTTATACAAAATAAAAAATAGAGGCTAAAATTTTATAACAATTATTTTTTTATGTTACTGTCTTCCTCCACTCTTTTCTTTCTTTTCCCGCCCCCTCCTAAACGGTGCTCAAAGCACTTGTATAAATTCCATAATTTTTTTTTTTGTTCATTTCTCCAACTTCTCTCAATCGTTTCCATTTCCTCCACTCTCTCGTTATCTGCTGCCGCCGTCAGTCAGCCGCCGGTATATTTTTACTCCAAAATTTCAGCTCCAAACTCTCCTTGGCCTCCTCTTTCAGGCTACCAAATTGATTTAAAAAAAACCTGAGAAACCTAGATCTACCACCCAAGTCGCGGCTTACTCCTCCCAAATATTTTATTTACCCCGCTCCGAACGAAATCCTCTCCCACTACGTTGTTTGCCATCCCTTAATCTAATTTCCAGCCCTAAATACCCCCCCCAAGTTGCATGAGACCGATTCTCTCTGTCACTCTCTTTAGTTTTCGACATCTTTTTGGTAGATTTTTTTTCTACGATGTGTTTATCTCGTATGTGTCTCTGTTTGAGGAGGAAGTTGAATCTTTTTTTTTTGGGTATTTTGGAGCAATTTTCTGGTCTGCCAACGGTCCATTTCTCACAATCTCTCTCTCTATTTTTTTTTTTTTTTTTGTAAATACAACAATAGCGGTTATAGCATTTTGTTATGGCGCCATTTACGGCTGTGTATCACCGCCGTCACACGTCCATCGCGGTTGTGGTTGTTCATCAGAGTATTGTATGATTGAACTGTGTTATCAGTCTGTTGTTCATTTCCCTTGGCAACTGTTTTGTCCAATTCTAATTTTTATTGAATTTTCCCCATGTTTGTTGATTCTCTGCTTCGTTTCTTGGTCATATAGGGTTTTATGAGAGAGTGTCCACTGGTGAGGAAATTGGAAGATTTCTTATTTTTGTTCATAAGATGGATGAAAAGAATAATGATAGTGGTGGTGCAGCTAATAAACTAGGGACTTCTTCTGTCTTACCTCATGACAAAGCAAGTAAGAATAAGAGAAAATTAGATGATCCTTCTCTAGAGAATCCGGTTAATGTTCCCTTGTCCATGAGTGAATTCCCTGGCTATGAAATAACTGAAGAGATATTCAGAAGCCCTGTACTTGGACCATTGGAGGTGGGATCCTCTAGGAGACTACTTATAGAAGATTTTGAACCTGCTGATTGGGATGATCCAATTGCATGCCAACTTGAGGAATTATTGTTATCTAATTTGCACACAATTTTCCGGAATGCAATTAAAAAGATTGTAGGCTGTGGATTTACTGTGGATTTAAGGAAGATATTGTGGAGAAGGCCATTTCAAGGCATGGCCTCTATCAAGGGGGTAAAGATCTTGTGTTAAATGTTGTGAATGATGCTCTGGCTTCCTTGAAGAAAGGAATAGGAGGTGACATTTTGAGTCATGCGTTTGAGGATTTGCTGCACCTAGTGGGGTATACAATGATGGAGATGATCAGTGTGCTTAGAGAGGTTAAACCATGTCTATCTATTGCAGAAGCAATGTGGTGGTTGTTTATGTTTGACCTAAACATTTTAGTGGCATGTGAAGTGGAAGGTGATATACTGCATAATTTGGGTTGTAAAGAAGTCTCAGGAGAGAGCTCCTCTGACTCTACACCCCATTCAAGATCAGAAACTCAAAATCCTGAAACTGTTCTTCCAACCTGGAATGAGCCCAGTGTTTTAAGACCTTCATTCTCCTCTCAAAATTTCCAGCCTGAAGCACTCAAATTTGGAAGTTTCCCCAATTTACCTAAACCCAAAAATCCTCTTGCTTGTGAAGTGTTGAAACCAGAGAAATAGTTTTTGGCTGCTGTGGGTGTTTCCAAGGATTATGTTCCAGTTGCGTATAGCTCCTAAGAAAAATTAGGGTCTGGTCGAAAGGGGTGCTCCAAAAAGGAAGTAGCTGCAATCCGGCAAAAGTCCTTCAATATAGAAAAATACAGGGCAGCTTATGGGAAAGGTGCTTTTAAAGCCGGGAAACTAGCTAGCACTGGGAGTTTTGTCGTCGAAAAGAGAATATAGTCTCCTCCTGAATTACCAGCTGTGCATATGAAATATGCTTCAAAATTAGTTATGGAAGTTGGAGCTTTAGCTGATGAAACCCATCATGTTTTAACTAATTCTTCACCTGGTTTAATTATTGCAGATGACTCTTCAACATTGCCTATGAAGGGTACTAAATCCGCAGTTCCTAACACAAATACCCTGTTCGCACCATCATTATCTTTGGAAAATAAACCTGTTCCAAAATCTGTAGGCAGAACCTCAAAATCTTCCAAGACAACTGAACATGATGCAGAAAAGAAACCTGCTTCAAAAGCCGAAGGCAGCACTTCTATGTCTTCTATGTCAACTGATTACTATGCTGGAATTCCATATGATGAGTCTCTGGGAAAATACATCCCACAAGATGAGAAGGATGAATTTACTTTGAAGCTATTTCTTAGGTTACAGGAAGTGCAGAATGAACTAGATTGTTGGACTCAATGGACCAATCAGAAGGTCATGCAGGCTGCTCGCAGACTTAGCAAGGACCAAGCTGAACTTAAATCACTGAGGCAAGAGAAGGAAGAAGCAGAACAGCTCAAAAGGGAGAAGCAAATCACGGAGGAGAACACCATGAAGAGGCTGTCTGAGATGGAGTTTGCCTTGAATAACGCAACTAGTCAGGTTGAGGATGCTAACTCTACAGTTCAGAAGCTTGAGGTGAAGCATTCTATGCTGAAGATAATCGCAGGCTACTGCAGCAGCTGCAAGTTTTCGAGAAGCATTGGTGAGAGAAAAGAAGGCACTTAAAGATGTTCAATCATGGGATGGACAGAGGATCTTGCTTCAGGAGGAGCTTGCCTTGGACAAGCGAAAGGCAGCAGAGCTGCAAAGGAAAGCAGGCAAGACTAAAAATAGCTACTACCAAACTGAGGTATGATTCTCCTTGAACAAAATACTCATTGACTTGAATTGTTGCTAATTAAGCCTTAATCAACGTATAGTTCTACCTTGCTAAGCCACTTAAATGCCACCAGGAGAACGCAGTATAGTATAAAACTCTAAGAGATCATAAGAATTGCATAAATGCGTTAGAGTACCAATCTTTAGTCTTCTTGATGAATCACCACGAAATTAGTCAAAGACATGGCACAACTTTGCAAATCCCCTGCCAGGTTGTCTATCATCAAGTTTTATAAGCTAGTAACACAATTATGGACAATGTTATGGTAAATGGCAGATTGGAGTTCATAATTACACAATGAGATATCACGAATGGTCAAATGACTTATTCTTGGCAACTTCTCGTCCCAAATTTTCCATGTTCATTTATGGCAAGATGCATGAAGGTGAACCGAGAAGTGTACTTAGCTGTTTATGCCTTGAAATAGATAAATTCTATTGACCATATATTTTCTCACGAGAAACGATGAAAAGTTGCAGATGACACGGAAAGAGGAGAGGATGGCAAAGGAGAATTTCCTTGCACTGGCAGCCTCCACTAGGAAGGAAAGAGAACATCTTGCTGCATCAGCAAAAGTGGAGGAGGCTAAGATTAAACTGAAAGCAGTAAAAGATATGCAGAAATATGGGGAGGAGATAAATAAGCTTGAGAACAAGTTATCTGAGTTGAAGATGAAGCTAGATTCTTCAAAAATAGCTGCACTTCAGGGAGGCACTGATGGTGGCAATGGCCAGTTCTCTTCTGTCAATGAGGGGAATCTGATTCCAAGTTTCTTTAAAAGGGTGTTTGACATCAAGGATTATTCTGGGAGCAGAGGGTTGAAACAGGAGCATGAGTGCGTCATGTGCTTATCAGAAGAGAAGAGAGTGATATTCCTTCCATGTGCTCATCAGGCCCTGTGCGTCAAATGCAATGAGCTCCACGAGAAACAACGGATGAAGGATTGCCCTGCTTCTAGGACACCGATTGTTGGCCGCATTTCTGCACGTTTTGCTAATAAGCCATAGCTATATCTCTCTGAACCATTTTGTTCGACCACGACCTGTGAGTTCATGGTGGATAGGTGAAAAGGAGCTCTGTAGAAATCCATTCAAACTTAATGTGCTTTTTTGTTTTGGTTTTGTGTCTTTTGAATAGTTCATACTAGTAATTCAAATGTATGAAAAAGATAAAAGAGAGGAGAAAGTTTACAGGTCACAGCCGTCTAATAGAGTTTGTTCTTTTCCATATAATTATATAAAATCATTGTGTTAGTTCGACTCTTCCTCAGAGAGGTCCGCCGTGGGCATGCCATGTAAAGGCGGGGCCCTCCAATGATTGTACGAAAAGCCTTGCGCAAAGACGACTGACCTTAGAATATATTTATTTTTTACTCTAAAGTCGTTTATTGCAATTCTAAGACATGACAGTTAACAAATGACAACAAAATAATCTGAATCAAATAGTCCAATTATCAATGGTGGTAGTAAAGCAATGAACACTGAGAAAAAGCATCAAGAAGTGGGATATTGTCAGCAAAATGATTCGAGTACGAGATTTTGCTGCAAACTTAAATTCACATGTGGAGAGAGAGAGAGAGAAAAAAAAAAAAGTCGTCTGAGAGATTTTGGTCCATTGCTATGATATTTAATATCATTATTAGGTCAATTAATCAACGCAAACAAGTCTACAAATGATGATTTTGTCTCAAGTTGTCAGTTGTTGCTAATTAACGTTAAGTAAATTAATTCTTGCAATTTTTACTTTTGCCAACGAGCTTATTATGTTGTTTTGACAGGTTGCAATGGAACAAGTTATAAAGTTTACGAACTTCCCTGTAAATAACCTTCTTTTTTTGTTTATTGTACAATTTCAGAAGGTTTGATAGACCCCAAAAAAACTATCGTTTTGAAAGGAAATGATTCAATAATCTTTGGATAAATGGTTTTTATTACATTTTTTAGTGTTAAATAACACTTCTCATTGGCAATTCCTTTTATAGAAAATCCATGTTGATTGATTTTCAAAAGCATCTGGAAATGCTCCTTTATTGCTAGGGAAAGCATCATCTTCCATCTCTCAAGATATCTGCTTCTCTGAAGAATGAATGAGCTGCTTCAATTTTTTTTTGATTCTCTATGCATTAATGGCAGACTGAATTTGTTCCAAGGTTTTCCCTTTTGTTTCAGGTACCACCGTGATCACAAACAATATAGCCAGTGCATTGATTGCAGCATAAAGAATGAAGGTACCTGGAATCGACAAGAGTTGCAGGTAAATTCACTAATATCTTTTTTATTTTCTT
Source organism: Adansonia gregorii (assembly GCA_038382025.1). Lineage (NCBI taxonomy): Eukaryota > Viridiplantae > Streptophyta > Magnoliopsida > Malvales > Malvaceae > Adansonia > Adansonia gregorii. Next base: position 9,436 of record JBBYHO010538219.1, on the reverse strand, counting down.
GGAGGTCATCCTATTGCCTTTTATAATCTTTGTGAACTCAATTAACTTTGCTTTGAAATCTCAATTGAATCAATTTATTCCTTAATTGTAGGTAATTTAAAAATTAAAAAAAAAAGAGGAAAAATTTAATCAATTTACCATAGGAACTCCAGCTCATAAGGAAGTTGAAAGTGTAAGAAACTGCCCATGCACCGAACCAGTTCACCAGCGTTGCCAGGCTTCCGGCCACTCCTTTAATATTTATCGGGAATATCTGCAACCAAATGTCATGGTTAGATAAGCAGACTGCTTAGTACATCGATTAGAATGGTACTTTTTTTGTTACCTCAGACATTACAACCCAAGGAACTGCACCCATCCCAGCTGAAAAGGCACTTATGTACATCTGAGCTCAATTCAGAAGTAACATAGAAGAAATAGTAAGCCATCAGTGAACAAATTGAATGGATATATGGTTTGATGAGATTTACCAATATGCCTGTTACAGCAAGAATGGGGACTGCATGGAGTGCCAAAGTATGATCCTGGTTGGCAATGATTATCGAAAGACGTTAGTAACGAAAACAACAAAGGGAAGTATAGTTATAGTTATAAATGATGGTTTTGAGATTTTTTTAACCTTAAGGTAGAATGAAATCCCAGATAGTACACAGCCAAGAACCAATCCTGTTGAAGAAACCTAGAATGAAAGGAAATTATGAGATTTTCACCTTCTATCCATGAAAGCAATTTGTCTCAGCAATTTAAGGACCTCGTGACTGTTACATTTCTCCTTTTATGCTTACCAGTAATAGAGGCTTTCTTCCAGCTTTATCAATCACAGTTGCATTAAGGCCAGTGATCACAACCTGCACAACAAATGATTGCTTTTAAGTTATTGTTTGCCAGGAAGAACTCCGGGGATTCAAGGAAAAGGGCGAGATGAAAACCTGAAGAATAGCATAAATTATTGTCCCAACAGTGGCAGAAAATCCTGAGGCATTTAAAGTACAAAAGCAGTAATGTTATGAAGTGCTTGAACCTTGGTGCATCAGGGTGCAACTCCAAGGTTTCATTACCTGCTGACTCGAAAATATTGCTGACATAAAAGCAGATTCCATTGATCCCACCAAATTGTTGAAAGACCATTAATCCAACTCCTATCTGATCAAAGATAAATGCATGGTAAAGAAAAACATTAATTAGACAATAAGAGTGAAAAGTTGTGATTGCTAATTGTTGGAAGAAGATTCATCTGATTGTAAAACTGGGTTTAGAAAAGAGTTAAGAGTTACAATGACTGAGCTTAAGTATCTTCGTTGAAACAAATCCAGCATTTTGGCTTTTGGAAGCCGTTGGAGAGTCTCTATATAGTCCTGTCAATCAATAAAATAAGTTTATATTTTTGAACATTTTTCTCTATGATGCTCTAACTCATTTACTGTTGGATAGGATGGTAGGTTTAGAATTTAGATTAAGAACCCGAATCTCGGCTGCCTCGTTCGATATATCAGTATCCTTGCCACGAAGATCCTGTAGCGCAGCTTCAAACTCTTTTTCATGTCCTATCTTTGCCTGCATTAAAACAAAGAATTTTATCCAATTCCCCCTTTTTGTTACTATAGTTCACCGAAAAAAAAAAAAAGAAGATTCCATTATCTGTTCACTGCTGTTTCATAGTTCATACCAGCCATCTTGGAGACTCTGGAATGAAAAAGAGTCCAAAGAGCAGAATTGCACAAGGAATAAGTCCTGCAATCACTCCACTTTTGAGTTCCAGCTTGTGTTATCTAGCTTTAAAAACACACTCAAACACACACATGGGTTTGCAGAAGAATGTTCAGGTATTACCTACCTTTGAATAAATGGATAAAAGAGTTTTTTACCTGTTAGTGCTAAAGTCCTCCATGTTAGAACTGTCCCTATTATGAATGCAATAGATACTCCACTGCATATCATAAGCTGTAGAATAAGATGAGCAAATAATCGGGTAAAACTGTGCTCATATTTCATTGTTTTCGATCTTTGTTGTGCATTTATATCGCACATTTATGAAAACTGATGCTTGTTCAGAAATTTACATTCACAACTTCAGGAAATTGTGATGATGATAATGAGTGTTGCTACTTAACAGTTACCAGGCACTTGTACCTGATTTATTGTTGTCAGTGCTCCTCGAAGATTCTTTGGTGCGATTTCAGCAATAAATACCGGAACCTTGTCATAAATCCAACAAGGCATCACATTCACAGTCAGTACAGTTTACTGAAGGAGGTTTAGGAGTGAAATCCTAGAAGAGATAGGAACTCACCACATATGAGAAGACTCCCATCCCATATCCTGTTGCCAGTCTTCCAATGTCCAAAAGCAAAGCTCCCTTTTGTTTTCAGTTAAGACAGGAAAAAAAAAAAAGATTATGAATTCATATTTCCGCATAATCAGTTCTGTTTAATTTGCAGTTTAAGCAATGATAAATTTAGAGGTGCAGAACTAAAAACCTTAGCAAAATAAATAGCAAGCCACCCTCCAGCACAAAAGCCTGCAGCTGTTCTCATTGCCTGCACAGGTTTAGTAATGAACAAGATGCAATTTCAGTAAGGGTTATTTGTATTCTATACCAAAGAAAAACAGAAGCGTTCAATGAAAGGCCAGTTTAGTATTCATTAATCAATGATTTCATTCTCTGCTTACCCCTTTCCGTCCAATAAAATCAGCAATCGGTCCACTTGTGATTGCACCAATCATTGCGCCAAAAGTCAATATAGAACCAAACACTGAATACTGCACATTCAAAGATCAAGTGCATCACTTAAAAGCTGCTTCTGATAGTGAACACACCAATTGTGTTAATCAGAATGCTAGGTTTTAGCTAATCTAGTAAGCTGCAAGGAGCAGGTTTGAAAATTCTCCCGTAGTAAGTTGTTGCTAAACTCTGTTTAATATAATCTTCCAACCATTTGACATCTTGGGTTCAATTATGTAATTTGTCCCAATCGTGCTGCTATAGTAATTTCCAGGGCAATACAGTTGATGGCAATATTATCTATTTTGATTTATTTTTCTCCAATATGCGCAAAACACGCACACTAAAAGATAAGAGTAACCATATTTTCAAAAAAAAAAATACCTCCGCTAGAGTCAGAGAGAGGTCCTTCCTGATGGCAGTCTGAGTTGGTGACGAATAGCCTGCCTGAAAATAGTATTTGAATATGGTTTTAAATATAATAGAAGTAATATTACATGCAAATTAAACTCATTATAGGACATTTTCTCAGCTTTAGAAAGCGAAGGGTGGGAAGGTCTTACACAGGATCCAAACTCAAACGAACCGCACACTGCAACAAAGGTGCTGAAGTAAACTTTCCATAGACTTGCTTTGCTGCTTGTCTGATCAGTATATCCGTCTTCCGCATCGGCCATATTATTCTCTTCTTGCAAGAGAGCTACGCTTACCTCTTCTTGAACACTACTGTCGTTACCTCTCTCTGTATCCTCTTTGATGGCCATTGTCTCCGTCACTCGTGTATTTTAACTTTCTGTATATTGATACAAATGGAAAGGAGAAGCAGCTTCAAGTAATATGTTCAAGGTGAAGAAGATATTGGAAAAAAATGGGAACCGAAGCGACCTTTCGCAATGCAAGGTGGAAATTCCAGATGGGAATTCCCTTTTATTTGTCAAATTTACAAATGTGTTTCTTTTACGTAATTGAAGGCACATAGCCGCATGCTAGCGGTTTTCTTCATTCAGCGGCTCCACGTTGCTGTAATTTTTCTAAAATGAAGTACATTACTTTGACACAAGTGAGCAAAGCTTTGTTGGTATATGCTGCAATTTTCAAATAAATAAAAGAAAGAAATTTAAAGTAGATATGCAACAGGAAAGCATGGATGTTTTTTAATCAAAAGACCATTTAGTATTGTTGATAACATGTAGTAATTGTTGATGACGACTAGCCGCCATTGTGGCCCATGGCATTTAGTCTCTTCCTAGAGACCAAAAAAACAGGGATCATTTTCAACCACATGCTCTCTCTCTCTCTCTCTCCCCCCTCCCCCCCCGCCCCCGATTTGGTATTTTGTGTTGTACGATTGAGTGGTTGCCATCTTTGTAAACAGTGAGCAGACATAATTAAGGAGCTACTAGTTTCAATGGAATGACTGGCAGTTTTGAAATTTACTGAGTTTTCTGTACTATGATCAATATCTTTCAATGATATTTACAGGCCAATCTATGGAGTCTTGATCGATTTTATTAAACGAAAGTTAGAAAACAACAAATTAGTTATTCGGTTCTTGGACTTGGATCGGAGGATGAAAATGTTTGGGTAAAAGATCACACGCTTCATAAGTTTGTAGTTATGGGTCATTGTCCAAGAATCAGACAACAGAAATGATATATATACAACACTAAAGAAAAGATAATGAGATAACCATGAAGAACTTAACGAAGGAAGTAGGTTGCAGTTTGTGATGGGAAATGCCTTCTTTTAAGCAGTTATTGTGCTCAATCAAAACTCATGTTCTTCAAAGTCCAAGCTCATTCTTGACAAGCAATTTTATAGTTAACGGCGACTGGGTCCCAGTTGCACATATATTTTTGAGCAAGTCCTAATCCTCCAGAGATAAAATATTAATTAAACCTTTCTCATTTATTTATTTATTTATTTTTGAAATATATTTTGCAAGGTATACGTCATTTTATCAATTCTAATTGTTAATTTTTTTTTTATCATCAGTGTAAATATATAGATATTTGTTACACTGTCAAACTCTAATTGGGGGCTAAGGGAGGAAATTGAATTTTTTATATTTTGATTTAGTTATTTCCTGTCCGGGAAAAGAATGCGAGTGTCTGGGAAATTGGGATGTATGGGATAAGAAATGGGTGGTCCTAACTTAAAGATTCTTCGAGTGCAATAACACATATTAATGAAAGCTTCATTTGGCTGACATTTACTACTTTTCTGGAAGTTTATCCACGAATTCAATCAAAGAATAATAATAACATAAAATGGCATTCAAATATACCTTGTGAAGGTAATTAAATTTCACTTTCAACGCCATCTACCCTTTCACTTTCTTCTTGTTTTAAGTTCTTTCTTTTTCTTGTTTTTTGAACTTAAAAATGTTTAACAATGAGAGACATATTTAAAAAAAAGAAAAAACAAAAGAAAAACAACGAGGAGAAAAGTGTAGCAACAGACAACATATGCAAACTGCAAAGCATGGCAAAGACATTTTTTAACCGATGCTCTTAACATATTAATCTATTATTTATATTAATTTTATATTAAATGGTTAATTCCCTCTTTCTCTTAAATTTTAAAACTTCATTAAAAAAATGGTTAATTCCCCCTTTCTCTCAAATTTTATAAACTTTATGAAAAAAATGGTTAATTTCCTCCTCCTCTCAAATTTCTTCGCAATTATACCCAGTAGTCTCTTTGATTATATGATGGTTATACATAGAAAAAACCTTTTTTTTTCTAAAATTTGGAAGTTGCCCACGTGGCCAGCCCAAAGAAATATTTACAAAGATTACCCATAAGGCTTTGCATCTGGCAATGTATTTGTATAGGGTGGGCCTTATATATAAATTCATGTCAGATCTTCAAGAAATTGAACGTCATCTTCATTCTTCAGTTATTGTAACTTACCAGCCTCTTTTTCTTGCTTTGACAAGTGGTGGTAGATAGAGCTAAAACTCCAGGTTCTCTTCGATTTAATGTTGCTCATTTACTAGTCATCCATAAGACACTTGAATTCACGTTTAAAGATTGCGGGTCAAACGCCAAGATAACTGCCTCTTGCCATCTTATGTGCTGCTTTCATTTTCCCTTTCTGGCACATCAATCAGTCATCCATGTTGATTAATCCTCAAGCTATGGCTCCTGAACTGCAAGGATGCCTCCACAGTTCCATATTAGATGCAGGTCCTGGCAACTGCAATGGATGCACTCTTCTCACTCTCAAATCTCTCGACAACCACGTTGCCGAAGTGAAAGCTGTAAATATCATTGTTTCTCTACTGATTTGCCAAAAAAATATATATATGTGCATGAGCAGCATCACGCATTTTTTTTTCCCGTCCAAGCTTTAGACCAGGATGAGCTGCATCAATTCTACACTACATGATTTCTTTTGCAAATTCACCAACTTTCTACTGTTCAAAATAATAAATACGTAAAGAATAGATCAACCCAACTGTGGTTTCTTTTTTCTTTCAAAAAAAGAAGGCATCAAAAAGATTTTATCTTGCATCAAATTCCATATATACAGACTCTAAATATAGTATGTATTTAATTAAGCAGAAGTAACAGAACTTGCAAAAAGCTAAAAATGAGGCAACAAGGTTTAGAAATGAAGTTCCTGCAATAACCTTGTTCTGTATAAGACCAAAAATCCATGCCACTTAGGTTGGCAAAAACATGTTATAAATGAAGGGGGAAAAAAAAAGAAACACAAAGCATCTTGTTCAACAAATCAATCGATGCTTTGAGAAAGTTGCTATACTGTGCTGTGTACACCATTATATACTTATAAATGTGACATGCAATTGTGTGCCCTATATCGTTTGAATTCAAATGAATCTAACTTGATTGTAAATCTATTTTATCTTTACAACAACAGATGCAATTCTAAACTCGAGAAGCACAAAATCTAACTAAACCATAAAAAATCAAGGTAAGCATACCAATCAGGGAAGCACCGTTGGAGAGTTTAATAATCCAATTGTGTTAGGTTGTGCTTTAAAAACTTCTGTTTAAGAGCCTGAACTTGTCCCTTCCTCCTTACTGCCAGAATGATGACTACTTTCATGAGTAAACATCTGATAGCCTGCAGAACTGGAGACCTGACCTGAGCCATTACTGCTTAGAGATCTCTCAATGTCATCAATATGAGCTACCAGAGAAATCGGCCGATCAGGGATTGACGGAACTGAAACGTCCGTTTCCAACATTTTTACAACCTGATCCATGAATGGCCGACATTGGAACTCTGGATGAGAGCAAAGAACCGCTATCAACACATACTTCTCCATAACTTCTGGCGGCCCCAACTCCTGCATGCCATCTTCGATAACATCCAAAGCTCTCTCACTCTTCACCAACGACCAAGCCCAATCGGCCACTAGAGAAGGTTGGTTCTCATCACTCATAGTGAGCGCCTTCTTTCCACTCAACAGCTCAAGCAGGACTACACCAAAGCTATACACATCACTCCTCTCAGTCAATTGCCCATACAATGCATACTCAGGGGCAACATATCCCATTGTTCCAGCTACCCTAGTGCTCAAATGTGTCATCCCTTCTGGTGTAAACTTTGCAAGTCCAAAATCTGCTACCTTGGCCTCAAACTTCTCATCCAACAGTATATTACTCGCTTTAATATCCCTATGAATGATGGCTGGCTGTGCCCCATAATGCAAATAAGCCAGTCCCCTAGCTGTCCCTAGCGCAATCTTTTGCCGAACAGGCCAACTAAGTCTCCTTTCCACGGAACCAAACAGATGATCATACAAACTCCCATTCTTCATTAAATCACAAACAATTATCCTTTGATGGCCCTCCAACGTGGTCGTGGCTGTACAATATCCCCTCAAAGCAACGAGATTCACATGCCTGACGCTAGCAATAACCTCAACTTCATGCGCAAAATTGGCATCACCAGTAGCAGAACAATTTTTGAACCTTTTCAAAGCAACCTCAGAGCCATCATGCAAGTAACCCTTGTACACATTCCCATAGCCTCCTCTTCCAATAATGTTATCTCTAGAGAAATTCCTAGTCGCTTTCTTAATCTCATCGAAAGTAAAGTTGACCAAATGGGTACTTTCATTAATTGAAGCCAACCCAGAACATGCCAAACTACCACCCATCTCGAGATTCCTAATTCTCTCTCTCCATTTCTTTCTCTTCGAATCCTGATATTTTCTATAAAGAAACCAAGACCCACCAATCGAAAGAGCTAGACCAAAACCAACCCCGATCACTACACCCAAAATAACCCCTCTTCTATTACTTTTATGATTACTACCGCTATCACTAAGCTCAATCGAAAATAAACAATAGGCCGTACCTGCATCAGTTGGTCCCAGGTAATTAACAACAGCAGCTGCATAAATATACGGGTAGGCCGTGCAGTCAGACACGTTTGCAGTTGAATTGTGGTTCAAGTACGAAGCTTGCAAATTGGCCAAGCTTCTAGTACAGGAAGCACAGGCCGAGCCCTGTAACGACTGGTTACAGTTCGAAACGACATCGGTTAAGGTGGTCTTCGGGATCAGAGCTTCGAAGTCAGCTGTCGTGGTTAAGTTCATGCAACCTTGGGAGATCCAAGCGGTTTGGAAACCGCAGGAAGAACGCATGTTAAAGTTCGGGAGAAGGGATTGGTAAGATTGCCAACAGGAGTCGGAGGAGTTTAAGGGAGGGATAAACGACGCGGTGCGTTTAAGGTAGTCAGAGAGGACGAGGCGAAGGCCCAGGCGAATGTAGTCGCACTCCATGGAGGTATTGAATCTGGGACTGCGGTTGGAAAAGAGCGGGCGGAGGATGGTGAAGTTTAAGGGACATGACAAGGTGTCGTTCTGAGCAAGGCATGGTGGGGAAAAAGTTAAGATGAAGAAGAAGAAGAAGAAGCAGAGAAGATGGTGAAACTGAAAGGACATTTGGGAGGAAGCTGTTATAAGCTAGCAAATCATTGGGGAAAAAGAGATGAAGAAGGAAAGAGGGAGAAGTAGGAGCTGTTGGGAATGACTGGGTGGTTTTGGTTGAGAATTTTGACTTGAAAAATGTGGGGAAAAGGAGATAGGGGAAGGGAGCAGTTTTCCATGAGCAAGGAAGCCTATTTGACTAGTATTTGTTTGTTACTACTTACGAGAATCGAGATCGAGAGCGAGATAAAGAGAGTTGATTTACCAAACTGAACGATGAAGTGAAGACTTGAAGTGAAGAGAAGAGAATTGGAGACAGAGAGAGGAGGCGGGCGGCTGAGAAACCGAGTTGGCAAATACGTGGAGGAAGCTGGAAGCTTTGTGTCGTGTTATATTACCCGATAACGTGGTTGGTTTTGTTCGTTTGTGCTCCAACGTGGGTTCCAACTCTTACTTTTTCGGTTTTCAAATTTTAATTTTAATTAGTGGTTTAAAGTTTCAAATTTAAGTCTCTTCGAGTGTTATATATATATATATATATATATATATATATGCGAAGGAGAGACTACAAATGACTTCAAGTAAACTGCTATTTTTCATAAGTATGTCACTTTCCATGTTTCCCTTCAAAAAAAAAAAAAAAAAACCCAAACACTGAGTGTCGGTGTATACCATGAATTAGATTTCGACTTCCAATCTTAATTCTGAAATACAATAACAATAATAATAATAATAATAATAATAAATTTGTCATCTATATAGGTGCAACTACCGTTACTTTATTATTATTATTATTATTATT
>JBBYHO010538199.1:0-15417 GCA_038382025.1 Adansonia gregorii | reverse complement strand
TGTCTATTCAAAAAATTAAGATTTTTTACATTCAATGGGCCAAGACCAAGATCAAATTTTATCTATTTTTTTCAAAAATTAGATGTCACGGACACCTATTTAGTAAAACATTGTATAACATTTGGCTTTCCCGAACCGAACATGAATGAAAAAGCTCATCTTATGCATAGCAAACATAATATAGGGGTAAATAAAATATAGCAAGTAGATCAATATCGAACAGATGTATGAAAGTAAAGTATATATATTTAGTATATCTGTATAGGGGATCATGTAAAGGGCATGATTTTAGATCTAAGCAATTTGATGAATTACTTCTAAAAGTTTATATCAAAGTATTACTAGTTGATAAGAGTTACTTCAGAAATAAAAAAAAAAAATCAAGACGAATTATTTTGGTTATTCTCTCAATTCCAATAAAATGCAACTGGCTCGGTATCTAGTGTTGGTGATAGTTATATAGCAACAAATGAAAAAATTACCTTAGACTTTAGAATGCAAAAGGTTTGATAATAATTCATAATTGATTGTGTGGATATATGATTGTAAGAATTATCTTCGACTTATGGTGATCTTAGGCATTATTCTTAGGAATCGAAAAACTTTGTATATTTGATTTTAAGAATTAGAGAACATTTTATTTGAATATTTGTTAATTTAATTTAGTTATTTAACTTTTTTTAATCTTTACATATTATGATAAAAAATTATTTTTTATGTATCTAAAACAATAAAATTTATGTTTTAAAGTTAATTCTGTTCTAAATATTTTACACAAAATATCAAGTTCAATCATGTTTTGAAAAGTATATAAAATATTTTTGTATATATGAAACAATAAAAATTATGCTTTAAAGTTAATTCTGTTAGTAATATTTAACGCAAAATATCAAGTTCAATCATGTTTTGAAAATTATATATCATTTTTACATTTGAATTATTATTATATTGAAAATTAACTTTAAATGTGTATCAAGTAAAAAAAAAATATTGCAAATGGTTATTTTATAATAAAAATAACTACCAAAATAACAATATTATAATTTATTTTGATGGTTAATTATTGAAATATAATAAAGATAATACTGAAAATTATTTGAGATTCATATTTAATGTGTTTCAAATTAATTTTATTTCATGATCCAAAATATATATTCAATATTGATTGCATTTATAAACAGTATATTAATGATAAAATTGTATAATAATTATAAATACATTGCTACAATTTTAAATTCTTATTTTAGAAAAATTAATCATATATTTATCTAATTATATTATATTTATAAATAAAATAATACAATTATCATTCAAATATTTTTGAGCTGTAAATTCAACTTTTTTTGCATTTCAAATTAGATCAATCCTAAGCTTGAATCCAGCGGATTGGAACAATGAGGAGTTCGGGTTGCGTCTATTTCAAGTTTTCAAGTTTGAATTAAACGAAATCTGATATTTTATTGAATTTAAATTTTTTTTAACTTCAAATATTTTTGAATTCAAATCTTTAACTTTTTCGATCAACTTAAATTGATTCAGGTTCAATCACAAGTTGACCTAAAAAGATTTTCGAATTCAGGTCAACTTTAACAATTCTACTCAAACCGAAATGACAACGAAAATTTGTGATTTGAAAAAAAAAAATTGCTACAAAAATATTGTAGGAGGCAGATCTTATTCTAGAATATACTCTACAAAAGTCTCTTTTACAAAGGAGTGCAACATACCATCTACCGGTGAAAGGGACTTAAACCAGGTGCACAGTGTACAACTACAAACACCTGCTAAAATTATGGGGCTATGAAAATTACGTTCTTTCCAGGTTGATACAAATGACCCCTTCTTTCCAGGATGACGCAATGACATATAATTAGCTCTTTGTGGTCATTTACTGATGAAAGACTATATTTCCCGCATTATTCGAGATCATCTCATAATATAAGCATCTCAACATGAGAATGGTGCTCCAACTGCCGGTGCTACACAATGCCAGCTTTCTTCCAAGCTACCAACAACCCAGGCTAAACTAATGCCTCATCCCAAGAAGCAAGGAAAATCCCTTCGACGCTGTTATCATTTCATGCATCCATTTAAAATCAAAAGCATTTCACGAGGTGTCTCTACTGTATTTAATGCACATTCTCATTGTAATACTAACACAAATATAAATTGATTCTATCCGCCTGTCTGCCACTGGCTTTATGGCCTACATGCATTTAACTGCCTCTACACTGAAAATAAAAAAGGGTGAAAGGCTGAAAAGAAGTTATACAAGTGTAGTCACATGTGCAAACCATGTAATTAGCAAAACACCGGAAAATGTTGATCAAGCCTGTTTCTTGATGAACTTAGCGAAAGAGCCTTCGCACGGATCTCTTGGGCACTTTGCCTTCAAGCTTCAATCTTCTATAAGCTTCTCTGATGTGGCAAGGCCTTATTGGTCCTGATTCTTTTCTCTCTGTCATTACTACTCTAGCTGCAAACCACCAAAATAATGACAAATAAACTCGCTTGTTTAACCGATTGATCATCTTTTTATTGGATCATAGCTTTTGTTGCAGTGGTTCTGAGCAATGCAATTAATTGAGAAAGCTTCAAAATGCTGCATTTACATATATTCTTCCACTCTCTTTTTTTCTTTCACCCTATTTCAATCAAACTGATTTGTGTCTGGAAATGAAATTTCAACACTACCATAATAGGGAAAAAGTGCAGATACCCGTCTCAACCAGTTCACCAACAAACATTTTTGCTATCCCGCACACAACAATGGTCATTGGTAAAGAAATTTTCTGGCTCCCAGTGACGCTTACTAACAACTGTATTTACAACAGTACAAATCAGAAGTCAATGTGCTATCAAATCATGCTTTACGATATTGAAATGCATAAATGAGCCATTGAGCTAGAGCAGCAAGTGCAAGGAATCTCATGCCCATTTATTAATAATGGGGCAAAATTTTAAGCTAATGCTCACACCAAGTTTCATGCATCACCTATATCTTTTGAAAGAAGCATAAAATAAGTTAAGAAAGTAGGGCATGTACAAAATGCAACAAATAATCATAAATCCACCATCTACAACATCAACAACAGTATGTTTGGATGAAGAATTTTAAAATACTAGCATTTCAAAATTTATCAACTCAAAATACTAGCATTAGTAATTGTATTGTTTGGACAAATATTTTTTAGAAAGAAATTTTGAATATTGGATTTTGATAAAATACAAAATAATTATAAAAAATAATATTAAAAAATTAAAAAAAAAAAAGAAAAATATGCAATATGGATGTCGATATGTAAAAATGTATAAATATTTCTAATAACATAAAAAATAATAAATAAATTTTCGAATGAGTTTATTTAGTTAAAATTAAAAATAATAATAATAATAATAACGTTAAAAAAGAAAACTTAATAAATATTAATATCTTAGTAAAAAAATTAAGGAATTTTACAAATTCCACCTCCAGAGATGGAATTTGAAAAGAGAATTTGAGCTATTTAAAATTCCTCTTTCAAATTCTAAGAATTTTAAAAATTCTAACCTTTATTTTGCCGAACAAAGAAATTTCATTTTATAATTTTGAAAATCTCTTTACAAATGAATTCCCTCCTTAAAACCCTCATCCAAACACACCCTAAAAGATTTTGAGAAATAACCCCAAAAAGATCTGCCCAGAAGCCTACCCTTCTCATGTTAGACTTTTGAAGTGCAGATCTCCTGAAGGATTCATATCTACTCATCTGATCCTCTGTAAATTGTGATAAAATGGCCCTAAAAAAGAAGCAGAAATTAACAGCTTTAGGCAGAAGCTCCCTTAACTATTAGAGAAAGGTAGCAGATGTAAGGAGCACAAGAGCTTTAATTTCGAAATAGTTATACTTGATCCTATAAAACACTAGAAAACATGATCCTATAAAACATTAGAAAACATGTCTGTCTCCTGATACATAAATGTTTGAAAATTGGAACAGGAATAAGCAGCATGAAAGAGGAAAAAAAGGGGGGGGGGGGGGAGAAACTCACTGCATCTTGGACATTTTAGCAGGGTCAGCACTAGAAGGGAACTTGCTTAGCTCAACATCTGCGTTTTCCTCCTCTTCATCATCATCATATTCTTTATTCTTGGCAGTGGCAGCAGCAGCGGCAACATTAGCATTAACAGTAGTGGATGGCAGCATAGGAGTGGAACTGGATGATGGGTGAGACTGAGAGGGATTATTGATATTGGAGCCAATGCCATCATAGTCGTCATCATCATCATCTACAAGAAAATCGTGTCCACCAGCAGCTTGGCTCTGGGTTTCAATTGGAGTCTCGCCGTTCAACTCATCCTGACCAATTGGGGAATCAGGTGGTGATTCCTCTTGCTCCTCCAGTGCCGCTTCAAATGGATCCTTCGATTGCTTCATCAAATTATCTGCTTTTGGAGTCCCTCACAATTCTAAGAAAATAATAGAAAGATAATTCACACAAATTAGACGGTAGAAAGAAAAAGATCGCGGGCAACGTATATACTGAGAAACTGTATGAGCTTCTTCCCAAAAAGATCGCCCACTAGTCAGGGGATTTTACTCTTTAGTGATACGGCTACGGACTACAGTCAGGATTTAGATATTACGACAAAGATTGAGGGTCTTGGTTAAGGTTTTAAGTTAGGATTTAGGCAAGAATAAACATGTTCCACAGGTCCAGCAGACAAACAAAGCATTTCTGAGATGCAAGCAGATTTCAACGGGAATGACTACAGGAACAAAGTGGCAAAAATTGCTGACGATTGTGTTATCTCATTACTCCATTAACAATAATAATAATAATAATAATAATAAATCAGCCAAACCGGGTCTGAGAATCTATGCAAAGCGTGCCCGAGTTTGGGCTGGACAGATAGCCTGATCTTGTACGCTCCTAATTTAGAATCTAAATACCTGAAAATTAAATTAAAATGAAAAACAAATCCAAATAATCTGCATAGTAATATGTAGAAACTGCAGCCCCAAGAAATTTGAGTTAAGAACGATTAAGAGGACGATTATCCCTGAAAGTGTACCGAATCAAACATGTCCAAATCACCGAATACATTACATATATGAGAGAAATCAAAGCAACGAATTCAACCAAACAGGAAAAGAAAATCCCTACCAAACAGGAAAAGAAAATCCCTGAAAGGAAAATGCACTCAAGAAACTTCTAGTCTTCTAGGAGCTAATAATCAAGACAAAAGGAGTAAAGAAAATGAGCATTGAATTCCATACATGTTTAAAACAAAACTGTACCGTAGTTAATGGGTCAAACAAGGCAAAACTCAAAAGCACAAAACTTCACAGAATAAGAGTTGCGATGGTGAAAACCGAAAGTGCGATACCCACAAAGTTGCAGCAATTGATTGTACTAAGCAGTGGCTTGTACAGGAGAAGACTAACTTATTTTGGGTTTAGCTTCGGGTTTTTGGAGATATCCTGTCGCTGAGATAATCGAACTCAATCACACGATCCCATTTGACGAGGAATCGTTGGCAATCCAATTCGCCGAAAGAAGCATACCCAGCCTGGAGCTTCTATGATTTTATATTTAGAAAAACTAACAATAGTACCCAAGAAAAAAATATAAAACCCGAAAGGCAAGCAAAACCTAATAGATAAAGTTACCTTTGCGGCGTGAGAACGTTTAGTACGACAGAAAATTGTTATTTTTTTAAATTTAATTTACTGAAAATGTGATTCCTTATATTAAAAGGTGAAAAAGTAATTTCCTCATCTAATTAGAAAGTTAAAAGCAAATTTTGGGATATGATTACCTCCTCCTTATTTAAAAAATGATAACTAATTTTTTTCAATCTCATACTTCTACTAATGAAAAACTTGAAAAATTTTAATTAATCTTAAAATTATTTTAATTACTATCAAATTAAATTTTAATTAGATTATTGTTAATTTAAATTCATATTAAATATTTAAAATTTATTTTTAATTTAATCATATATTAATTTTGAAATAAATATATTATATTATTTTTGTTTAAAAATCAATTAATTATTTTTTAAAAATAAACAAAGTAAATGATGTGCATAGAAAATACTAGTAATTTGGCACCGTAAGACTAGATTAGTACAAAAATTTTCGAAACTATTGTGAAATGGATGGAAATTGTTAAGCTTGATGGCTTGCAAGCAAAACAATAATCAAAGCTATAAAAGAGAGACCATAGATATAGAAAAAAAAAGACTATTTTTCTTATTCAATTTTGTATGTTTACAATAAGAATGCTATGGCTTTTATATATGCATTTAGCTAGGTTTGTATTAATTATACAGAGTCTAATCATAGAGATTATGATTCTATAATCATAATCGTAATTGTAATCAGAATATTACGAAGATTGCAATCTTGTAATCATAATCAAATATTAGGAAATCATTAATTATGGTGAATCTAATATTCCATAATATATTATTGAGATTACGAGCATATAATCGTAATCAGAATATTCCATTACACTCCCCTTTTAACAAACCATTATTTCTTAATTGGGCTGGCCCTTACTTCCTTGTTAAAATCCTTAACTCATAAAAACCCAGTGGGACAAAAACCAATTAAAAGGAAAAAGAGTACAGTGTACAGCCCATGCAATGCTCTCCATTAATTGTACCTAATGACCACATTAAGGTCAATAATTTCGGAGTATGTTTCTTTCAAGGACAAATCAACCTTGCACCTTGTGTGCTCACCTCATACTAATGCCATATCGGTTTTTCTGAAATGTTGACATTGGCAATGTTTTGGTAAATGGGTCTACAAGATTATTTGAGGAGCTAATCTGTTTAATGTTAACTTATCGACTTTCTTGAAGTTTGTGTATGTAGAATAACTTTGGCAAAATGTGCTTAGTCCTATCTCTGTTAATATATCTACCTTTAACTTGCACTATACACACAACTTTGTCCCGTAAATAACCACCATAGGTGAATATGTAATAGGTGTCATACCACAAGAATTATGTCTATGAGATATAATGGATCTAAACTAAATAAACTATTTCCCTACCTTATAAAGGGTGAAATCTTGAAGTGGTTAGAGGATATTGCTACTAACATTTGCTCAGTAGATTGCTAAGATATTGTAGTACCGTTGTAATAAAATAAATAATTGGTTTATGTGCGAGCTTTTTGCTAATCAGATTTGTATCTTGCATCAACACATTCAACTAACCTCGAGTTAGTGGATTCTTTGGAATAGAATAAACCCAAGCCCATGGTTCCATAGAGATAGCAGAAGATTTGCTTAATCTCATTCCAATGTGTCTTTGTTGGTTCAAAACTAAATCTTGCCAAAAGATTTACTGCAAAGGCAATATCGAGTCTCATACATTGTGTCAAGTACATCATTGCCTCTATTGCATTGCGGTATGGTGCTCCCTTTTCACAAATCATTATTTCCAAATTGGGCTTCCCTTTATTACCTTGTTAAAAACATTAAGTTGTGACAAAAACTGATCAAAAGGGAAAAAATATGCATAGAAAAGACTAGTAATTTGGCATCGTAAGACCAGATTACTATGAAAATTTTAGAAATTATTCTGAAAGTGATGGAAATTGTTAAGCCTTATGGCTTGCAAGCAAAACAATAATCAAAGCTATAAGAGAGAGACAATAGATATAGAAAAAAGATTGTTTTTCTTATTCAATTTTGTGTGTTTACAATGATAATGCTATGGTCTTTATATAGGCATTTAGCTAGGTTTATATTAATTATACAAAGTCAAATCACAAAGATTATGATCCTATAATCATAATCATAATTGTAATCATAATATCACGAAAATTACAATCCTATAATTATAATCAAGTATTAGAAAATCATTAATTATGGTGAATCTAATTTTCCATAATATGTTGTTGAGATTATGATCCTATAATCGTAATCAGAATATTCCATTACATTCCCTTTTTGACAAACCAGTATTTCTTAATTAGGCCAATTCTTACTTCCTTGTTAAAATCCTTAAGTCGTAAAAATCTAATGGGACAAAAATCGATTAAAAAGAAAAAGAGTACAGTGTACAGCCTATGTAATCAATTGTACCTAATGACCATATTAGGGTTAATATTTTCGGGGTATATTTCTTCAAGGACAAATCAACTTTGCACCTTGTGTGTTCACCTCATACTAATAACTTATCAGTATTTCTCAAATGTTGACGTTGGCAATGTTTTGGTAAATAGGTCTACAAGATTATCAATGTAGCTAATTTGTTTAATGTCAACTTATCGAATTTATTGAAGTTTGTGTATGTAACTTTGGCAAAAGGTGCTTAGTCCTATCTCTGTTAATATATCTACCATTAACCTGCGCTATACACGTAGCTTTGTCCCATAAATAACCATAGGTGAATATGTAGCATGTGTCATACCACGAGAATTATGTGTATGAGATATAATGGATCTTAACCAAATACAATCTTTCCCCGCCTTATGAAGCATGATAATCTTGAAGTGGTTGGAGGATATTGCTACTAACGTCTGTTCATTAGATCGCTAAGATATTATAGTACCATTGTAATAAAATAAATAATTAATTTATGTGCGAGCTATTTGCTGATCAGATTTGTATCTTGCATCAACATATCCAACTAACCTCGAGTTAGTGGATTCTTTGGAATAGATTAACCCAAGCCCATGGTTCCACAGAGATAGCAGAAGATATGCTTAATCTTATTCTAATGTATCTCTGCTGGTTTAAAGCTAAATTTTGCCAAAAGATTTACTACAAAAGCAATATCGAGTCTCGTACATTATGTTAAGTACATCAATACCCTTATTGCATTAAGATATGGTACTTTAGGACCAAGTACTTCCTTATTTGATTCCTTAGGATGAAACAAGTCCTTTTCGAGTTTGAAAGACTTGACTACCATGGGTCTGCTTAATGGATAAGCTTTGTCTATATTAAATCTTTTAAGTACTTGCTTGATGTAAGCTGACTGATCGATAACTATTTTATTTTCCTTGTACTCAAGCTTAAGACTAAAACTTAATTTGGTTCTTCCCAAATCCTTAACTCTGAACTCCCTTTTTGGGTACTTGGCATATTTATACAATTTTTTAAGATTCCCTATCAAATTCATGTCATCGACAAAAACTGCCACCATAGCATATCTATTGTTTAATTTTTTAATGAACAGACATGGGCAGATAGGATCATTCTTATATCCTTCTCTAGTAAGGTACTCGCTTAAACATTTATAGCACATGTGGCTAAATTACTTTAGCCCATATAAAGATATTTACAACTTTATTAAGAATAAGTTACGATGAGTGTATGCTTCAGGTATTTTGAATCCCGCAGAAATCTTCATATAACTATCATAATCCAATAAACCACAAAGTAAGCCATTACTACGTCTATAAGACACATATCAAGTCTCTTTGAGATTGCTAAGCTAATCAAGAAACAAAATGTTATCATATCCATTACTGATGAATATGTCTCATCACAATCAATCATAAGTATTAAGAGAATCATCTTTGGGCTACAAGTTAGGCTTTTACTTTATGACTTTGTTATTTTCATTTCTTTTGTAAACAAAGACCAATTTATATCCAACGAGCTTTACATTGTTACAAGTTCAAGCAACAGGCCCAAAAACCTTATGCGTAGCTAAAAAAACCAATTAAACCTTGATTACTTCTTCCCATTTAGGCCAATATTTCCTTTGGCAACATTGGATTATAGATCATGGTTCATAATCATCATGCATAATGTTATAAGCTACTGAATATGCAAACATACTATCAATGATGATTTCATTCCAATCCCGAACCTCATTATAGTAAGTGACAGGAAATTTAGTATTGCTTAGGTTAGTGATTACTTAGGTTAGTGATCTTATCATGTGTTGCCTTTTTAAGGGCACCATGCTTATTTGGAGTATGCTCAACTCTAAGCTCTTCAAGAACTGGCTCTTTGAGAGTATATTCCAAACTCCACCTTTTCATTTTTTAAGAATAGTGTCTTTCAATCCTATCGAATGTCCACGTATTTATTGTGTGCCATTTTAATCCCTTAGCACTAGTTTATCAAGAACTTTAATCCTAACTAGAGCATTTATAGTTGGGACATTCGAATTCATGACTTTTTTAACATCATTAAATGCATGAGGAAGTTATTTTGCAATTTCTTGCAAATGTATGATTTTTTATACCTCATTTTCACACTCAAAGGTCCTTGGGTCTAAAAGGGATAATTACTTTTCAAACCAGGAAATTCCCTCATTTTTTTTTTGCTTTATGGTAAATGAAGTGCTAAGTATCCACATCGATGGAAACACTGTTTCATTGAAATGGCAATTCGTGAATTGTGTAATAAAAAAAATCTACCGTGGGCTTTAGAAACCTAATTATGGATGGTGGATCGAACCTAACGTAAATCCCAAGACACCATTGGGGGACCCATTCCTCTTTATTGGTGCAACAAGTATTTACACTGCACATTTAAAAGTGAGAATGTATGAAATATCTGGTTTATAACGTAAAACCAACTGTATGGAGACTGTGTTAGTCTAACAATGGGGTGCAATCTAATAAGTCTCGTCACATGCATAACAGCATGGTACCACACAGAAGTGTTGAGCTTCATCCTCAATAAGAGGGTATGAGTGATGATTTGGATGTTTTTTCTAATGATTCTACTAATACATTTTGTGTGTGTACATGTAGGACCAGATACTGTACCTCTATTCCCATTTATGCATAATACGCATCGAAGCTCTTAAAAGTAAATTAACCTGCATTGTCCATCCTAATGCTCTTGATTGGATAATCGATAAAGTATGCTTGGAGCTTTATTAGCTGTGTAAATAAAAATGCAAAGGAATTGCTAGATGTGGATAATAGACAAACTTCGGATCATTTGCAAGATGCATCCACTAAAACCATAACATATTGGAACGGTTCACTTGCAGAATATAGGCCCAAAAATATCAACCTAGATCCTCTGAAGGAAAGTTGGTGATTCCAAATCCGCCTTTACAAATAAAGGTTTAGAGATAAGTTTACCTAAGCATGTCTCATAAATGTAGTCCTTAAACAACACCTTTTTATCCTTTAGTAGGTGTCCCTTAATGTTAAGGATAATTCTACGCATCATTGTAGCTTTTAGGTGACTAGGCAATCATGCCTTAGTCCAAACTCTTTAAGATTCACTAGTCTCTAGGGTATAGTGGTGTATGATTCATAAGCTCAGATCTGTACCCAATAGATGCACATATTTGAAGCCATTAGCTTCTCATGGATGGTTTTCTAGCCCATCTTGTATAAGGTGATGCAAAAACTATTTCCATTATCCTCAGCTAGTATTTTAATGTGATATCCTTTCTTAAGGATATCTTTAAAGCTAAATAAGTTCTTTTGTGATTTTACACTTAACAATGCATCTTTTATTTGCAACATGGTAACATTCGATAGTATAAGTGTGGCATTACTTGAGCCATTAATGAGATCAACAAGACCTGATATAATATGGACATTTGCCTTGCGTAATGTCACGCTCGAGAAAAAGCCCTTATTATAGAGGATAGTATTCATTGTTCTATTATCTAAAAGACAAAATTTATACTTTTTCTCGATTTTTCTTTTTTCAAACTAGTGATATCTTTAGATGTTAAGCAAAAATAAGTACAACCAATTAATATCTGATAAAACTTACAGTTTTATTCAATAGGAATTATCCTTGGGAAATTATCCAAAGTACATTTATTCAAAACCATAATAATATAGTTTTAGCTAGATTTTCATAAAGCAGACAACCTTCCAAATCTGGTTATCCATCCAACAAATGGATCCCATACCTTGGTTCTTAATCCCACAAAAGTTAATCCACTCTCTTAGATACCTTACCCTTGATCATTAATAAAGTTTAAGACTTGAAAAGTAGTGTTAGTTGCAGTTAGAGCTTTAGAAGTGAATGTCTCAATGGCATGGCTTTCATTACACTTGCTTGAGAAGTGAATATCGCTAATTTGGTCATTTCCCTTTGCAATGCTAGCATTTACTTCATGAAAAGTTTTAGACTCAGTAGGTCTCATATCATGGTTATTCATTGCTTTGCTCAACAATCAAGAGGCATTCAATCAGCTCCAAAATATGTCTTATACTGATGTGCTCTGTATTGCTACTGAAGTATCAGGCCCTGCACATGGAAAGGGAAAAAGTCTTCTCCAAAAGTTTTTCCTCAGAAAGTTTGGTCCTACACAACTCAAGGTAAAAGACGATTTCATACAAGCCTAAGTTGTAATCATTCACGGACTTGAAGTCCTCTAACATTAGGTGCCTCCAATTATGTTGGGCCTTGAGAAAGATCACTGTTTTTGTATGATCATACCACTCCTTAAGTCTAGCCCATAAAACTATAGAGTCTCACACTAATAAATGTTGTCTTTAGGCTCTTATATATATATGTCATCTTAAAAAAAATCAAGGTATTCATTTTATCTTTGCCATTGGCTTGACCATTAGCGATATGGCACTTAACTATCCTAGCCTTACAAGCTGAATCTCCATGTCCAAGCACCAAAATAGGTAGTTGGATCTACTCACATCAAGGATGTAGAATTTTGGCTTTTCAATATTAGCTATAGTTTGCACATCAAAATAACCTATAAATTAGACAACTTTAGGTGTCAAGTAAATAACACAATAGGTATTAAGTGAATTTGCAAATAATAAATTAAATTTGGACATGGAAAAATCAATTTGACAACTTTGGATTTCAAGAATGATTCTTTTGAATTTTGAAAAATTCTTTTAACTTTTAGGGCAAATTGTAAACTAGTCTTAGTTTTGAAACTTAGGTTTTCTTTGCAAATAGAAACTCTTGGTGGTCTTCGATGTCTTTCAGGGTCATGACTTAGTTGGGCACCTAGCAACCGTTTTAGGGGTGACCTTATTCGACCGTGGATGATATTATTCATCAAGAACAATTGTTTAAATGTTTTAAGTTTTAAGGTTTCCTTGATTTACAAATCTTTAGTTGCAAGTGGCTGTGGGAAAAGAAGGCTTAGCCTCATGGGGATGTTGCCTAGATAAACTAGCTTCAAGCTAGATAAACAACTATTTGGATGTCCTAAAACCTACTCATGGTTGGGTAAACATCAAACTATAGCCACTTTTATTATTTCTCTTAAAGTAGTGTATGTTATTCATCAAAGTAAACATCAACTATTTGGGCACCATTTGGGTGTTGCCTAAGTGCCTTTTCTTAAAGGAGAAAACTGTAAAGACAGACTATGCACTACTCCAAAGCAGACAATACCTCATAGTGGGCTCAGTCTGATAATCCTTGCATCAATAATGGCACCATCTGTGGGAACTAACAAGCCACAGGCTCATAATCAAAATTTCATTCAAGCATATAAACAAGTAACTTTGAGTTACTCGACCTATAAAGTGGTAACTTACCCACCCGACTTACACGAAACTTGACATATAAAAATGCCCAGTCGATCTACGATAATACACTGTGGCAAACTTGTCTACTCGATTTATGACTTACACACTGGTAACTTAATCACTCAATCTATGACCGAACTTGCCCACTCAGCCTAAACAGTCCACACCTTTGCTTAGGGGGCTAGTATTGGGGCAAGACAACAATCCAACATTGATTAGCCAAGTATATGGACCTGGGTTATAAAGCAATGACCACTTTTCCCTATTGAGGTGCCTTTTCTCAAAGAATAAAACCATGAGGACAATTTATGCATTGTTCTAAAGCGAATAATACCTCATAGTAGGCCTAGTCTGACAATTCTTGCATCAACAGTACTTAGACTAATTTGGTTTCAAATATTATAAGAAAAATATAAATATCTGATCCATTACTATCCCTGATTAACATAGATTAAATCATTAATGTTAAATAAATGCAAAGCATTTATAATTTTAACATCGATAATTTTAAAAATTTTGATATTTAATTGTGTTACTTATTTTTTAATAAATTATTATTAAATATATTTTTGATTAAAGATAGGAAATCATGATATGATTTTATATTGAAAACAATTTGAAAAAAGTTTAAAACTTATGTTAAAATAATATTTGGAAAAGAATAAAAATATCCAACATAAAATAAATAATAATACTAAGCAATTCTACATATTGTTAACAAAAAAAAATTATGGTGAATTTTCTATTAATATGGATAGAATCCCAAAATTATTTTGAAAACTTGATATCAAAATTCATCATCCCAAAATTCTATGCATACGATGTATGCAACTAATCTCATGGTTTAAAGTCTAGGGATACTTGAGGATAACATATAATTACTTTTATGGTAACAGGTTCACTTAACATGACTTGCTATAAGAGTTTTATTTGGTATTTCATTCAAGTGTCTATGAAAATATTCTTATGTGTCAATAATGTAAGTAATCCTTAGATTTATGATACTTGGTCACCTTGTATGTGAATTATCATACTTAGAGATCATCATAGTCAAGTCCACTTTAATGGATACCTAAGGTAAAGTAGTTTTGGGTATGCTATGAAGCATATTGAAGGTAGATGAGTGGTTTAGAGAGGATTTATTGCCTCAAGTGATTTGAGGGGATATATCTCGTTTTGTTCCTGGCCCATTTTAACTCAAAAATCTTTGTCCAAGGTACTATTAAAGGGATACATAACTAATTTAGAATAGGCTAAGAGTAAACAATACATTTACTTTTTGTATGATATATGATGAAAGATTGACTTACATTAACATATTATACACTAAAATGCTTGTTAAATCATATTGACTCTCTTGGCATTTGAGTGGCCATGATGCATTCCTAGATGCCACCCATAGTCTATAAATATAAATGTTCTTGATCGAATTAATTTATATGTTGGATTTTATGTGGCCCATATGATAATAAATAGATCAAGATAATTAAATCAAATTATTAAAGTGAAATTATAAAGTAAATCATATTCAGTTTAACTACTCTAGTGATAAGAGTTAAACTCTATTTTAGTAACTAATAAGAATATAGATTTCTTGATGGTAAGATACAACTCTAATTAGTCTTCTAGTATATGTCCTTAGTCTAGTCTATGAAAATTGCCTGTGCGCCATCATAAGATAATTATCGAAAAAATGATATAGACTAAAATGCTTCTACGGGGTGTTTGTCTTTGTGTATTTGGAGCAAGTCTGGATTTTTGATCAACAATAGCTAGAGGTACGTTTTATTTAAATTATTATATGAGGTATCAGAGCTAGGCTTTTTAGTCTCGTTCTTCAGATCATCCAGTGAGATTCATTAAAAACGAAAAAAAATTTTCATACATATATTATTTATGCAATTAAATAATTCGTATTAAAGATAAACGAGTTATAATAAATATAGTAAAATCATGAAATTGAATTT
>JBBYHO010538188.1:37276-61297 GCA_038382025.1 Adansonia gregorii | reverse complement strand
GACTTTAAAACATGTAGAACTTATCTAAAAAATGTTTTATATAAATTTATGTATTAAAAACATATTTTTGAATGCTTAAGAAGTTAAAACACATTCTAGTATTTTTCAAAGTGTTTGTGAAATATTTCATGAAGAAAAAAACTAATCTTGAAAATATTTAAACACAAGCTAATTAAGCGTAAGTTTTAGTTATATCAAAACTAAGATTAATTCAAAGCTAATATAGCTAACAATTTATTTAGTCATACTAAATTAAATCTTGAATTTAATCCAATAGTTTAACCTTATTGTATATGAACCATTAGGTTCCCAACATGTTGGTAATAGACATAAATAATCTCTTTAATCATGTTTATAGATCAAGAGTAAGATCTAGTAACCTATCATGACCACCCAAATGTTGAAGAGTTAGTGTGACCTTACGGAAACCTTCTAGTAACCAACCTATCAGTGTAGGACTATCTTTTCACAATATATCTCAGATTGAGGATGAGTATGGTGTAGTGTCTGCCCAAACCTCTATCTATATTAGTTCTCGCAAGTCATGGTTAATGTTCATGGATCTATGAGGAACTATTCCTTATAATCCAAACATATGCTGTGGCCAAAGGCTTTAATTATTAACCATAGTTAAGAACACTCAAGATATGTCTCCAATGTCACTTGGAGTGGTGAATCCTCTTTGGATCATTCATTCATCTACTATATGATTTATTTTATACCCAAAACCACCCTATCATAAGCATCATTCTATTATAGACTCATCCATGATGGAATCAAATCATAATACTCCTCATACGAGATGAGTTGGTATCATAGAATTATTATACATGACTGATACATGAGAACATATTCCATAGACACTTGAGTGACTTATGCCAATAAAGTTCTCATGTAGGCTATGTTCAATGAACTTGTTTCCATAAAATCTCATATATTTTACCCTCGATGAGTTTAAAGGATTACATGCATCCCATGCTTGAAGACTTAGCATATACTAGTCTTTGTGCATTGTCAATGCCCCGTCTTGACAATATAATTACTAGGAACATTTTTAGAAATATGGCTTCGATGCCTAAGGATCTCATTGTCATAACTAGTTTACTAACTTTGTAAGCCATTATGTTTTAAGGGGTTCATCTAATTCATGTTTGTATAAGTGTCAATCAGGCTATTAACATGAAGGAAAATCTATGTTACTATAACTTAACAACCTATATGTAGTTATTTAAACATTTATCTCATGTCTTAATCTGATTGGTTCAAAGGTATACACTAACATTATGTTCACAGCGTGATTAGGCAATTGTTTGTAGTAACATTTGGAAATTGATTGTTCCAAATTGTAAGACCTTCGATTCGATGAGGCTTTGGACCTTTCATTTGAAAGATATGTAGTTCTCGGTGTCATGCCCCACTGCCCTAGTATGGTAGTTGTAATGGGCATTGGGGTTATTCCATTAAGGGTATAAAAGTTTCTTGTTTGGGATATACATGGGAGTAACTAGATGCCTATAGAGCAGAGCTTGATAAAGCTCTTTATAGGTTATAGGAATAAGGTCAAACTATTGTCTTAGCCAGTTTTCACCGTAATTGTTTGGTGTGCTATTAGCATTTTGGTTGGCTTACGGTTAATTATTTCATGAGGAAGATTTGATGGAGCAAAAAGAGATGGATTAGAAGTTACAGCATAGATTGTCTAAAATGGATATGGAATCATGGCCGAATTAAGGTAGACATGCTCGGATAGTAGAAATTTAGTGCATAATAATGACTTTACTGAGATAGGTTGGTATAGCTTTTAGCTTTTGCCTCCCATTCTTCTTGTGAGTAGTAGGCTCGATCTCGATGACCTGTCTATTAACATTCAACCACTTTTAATCACCATATCAATCATTTCACTTCGTAAAACTAGATTGGTAAACTTTTTAATGGCGTTCCCCACTAGTTTTTTATAATACAAGGTGCATAGGGTGTTGATGAATGTCATGGTCATTTCTTTCTCAATTAAAGGGTGTTGGACTAAAGCTGCCTCTTCTATCCACCTTTGTATATATTGCTAAAAACTCTTAGTTGTCTTTTTCTCTAAGTTCATAAAAGAGAAATGATTGAGGGCCTAATCTAACACATGCTGATATTAATTTAAGAAAATCGTAACCAAGTCAACCCATGATTGAATATCGAGAAATTATCTCGATCTAACTATGCTAATAATAATGAATGAGAAGCTTATCATCTTTCTTGTACCTTGCCATCTTCTCAAGGTACATTTGAGCATGCACGATGAGGTTAGTGGTTCCATTGAACTTTTTAAACTTTGATACCGTGAACTTTGAAATAATGACAAGGTTAGACAGCAGAGATAATGATTTATGTGTCTTTCCCCTCAACAACCCAAAGGCGTTTCTCCAATAGTTGATACTTATCATCTTGTTTGCAGATGTTAAGGCTTTTGGCTCATCTTGATCAATGGCTACGTGATCGGCTAGAGATGCCCTCATATTTGCTCCATGAAAACTGGGGACTAATTAGTTTGCGACTAGGGTGCTTTTATAAATCACCAGTGGCACTAAAGGAGCCGACATTATGTTAGGTTGGTGCTCTTACGAGTTTTTTTTTTATGGCCTTAGTACTAATGGCAAGATGATTTTTTGGTTTAGCCTACTCTTTCTTAGTATATGTAGTAATGGCTTGCCCCTTTTCTTTGGAAGCTATCAATAGTTCTATCAGCTTTATGATTTATGCTAGCATTTCATCTTACTAACAGAGCATCTGGTCCCAAAACTCATTGTACATCAACTTAAGTCTCTCTATGCATGCTAAATGATCATTTTCCATGATTTGTTTATGATGAAAAGTACTACAATAGTGTGTGATAATCAGCTCCACATTCTTTATTTATTTTTAAATTCCCTTGAACTTTTATGACTATTCCCTATTAGACTTTTATGACATATGCTTATTAATGATTGCTCATGATGGAATGATGTTAAGTATGGAATCATCATAGTGAATGATTATTTATATGAATGAAGCAGTAAAAGAATCAAGCTTGTTATGCAAATGCAAGAGAAAATTGGCTTGTGGGAAAGCTTCACTAATAATGTCTTTCATAAAGCGACAATGGAGTTCAATTGCATATGATTGCTTCTGAAGGTTTTTAACATGATTTCATTGTTTAATTACATATTCGAAGAAATTCAATGACTTTTATTCATTGTCTCCAATGAGTGTGATATCTCACTTAAAGATCAGGCTACCTTGACTACGTCCATTATGTATCTTTGAGAACTATCTTACCTTTTTTGTGTGCCTTCAAGGCATGACGAGGTTTAAAGATATCCCTATCTTTGAGTCGCTGATCCTCAAACCATGCTTTGACTTACTTGAAATATTGAAGCACGAAAATGGACTATTACTTTATATCTCCTTTGCTGAACACAGAACCTTTAGCCAATTGTCATGATGAGGACTGTGATGAAACGATACGTGTGATAGTCAAAAAAAATGAAAGGGAAATGAGTTAATGAAAATACAAAATAATACAAACAAGAATAAAAATAAAAAACAAAAAAAATCATAAAAAAAGCCTCGACAATAGGTGTTATGATGCTTGGGGCCAGACATGACAATTACAAATATCATGGTAAGCTAAATACATGTAGACAGCATAACAATATGTCTTGGTTAAAATCGCCCTTATTGAGGTGATATGATACCTCTAAGGACAAGCTGACAACCTAAGTGGCAGCAGACACATGCCATTGCCTAGTACTTGACATGGGTAAGCCATTGATCAAATAGCATAACAAGTTATTTGGGTGATGTTTTGCTTTTATCAAGATGATATAATGCCTCTTTGGGATAAAACTAAATGAACGGCTTATTTAGGTTAAACATAACTCTTTCGAGCAACATGGTTACTTTGCGAGTGATGGCATTTTTTTCCATAACTCACTTATTGACAAAGGTTATGCATCAAATGGATGGCATAACTGCTTATCCTGACACTGACAAGAAATACATGGGTGACAATGTTCTTTTAAAATCACTTACATAACTATGGTGTGTGAGAGTAAAAGTTAGAAGTGTTTTCCTAAGTGTCCTTATTCTTTAGGTCACTCTAATAGCATTTTTGGTATGGTTTGACATAGTTTAGCTTATAAAGTTTACTATATGGGATTTAAGTTGACATCTAAATCCATTTGGTAATAACAACACTCCCTTATTCTAGGTCCATTGCAGGCTTGGTGAAACAAGTTTGATCCGGTGGATGTATTTCCCTTAGACTGTATTGTTATGCCTATGTAAAGGGATATTTACAGAGGCAGATAGCTTACTTCCTTCTAATAGTTGGAGCCCTAACCTCACCATGTAGTCTCATAGGAATCTAATGTAAATGCATGTGCATGGTGTGTGTTGAAGAAACATTTAAACCTTTTGTTTACCCTTGTATTACCATATTTATTGAACCAATATTTATTCAGGAATATGGCAGTCCTTGATGATCATATAAAAATCATGACAAGTAAAAGGTTAGTAAACAAAATAGAAGAGGATTATAGTTAAATAATGATCGAGAACTGAGGGATTCAAGAACCAAGTAAGACCTGGCTAGATCTAGGCCTAACTTTCTACACTAGTCCTTTATGGAGTTGCCAAGCTGTCAGCACCATGCACTAACTTTCATCGCAAAAGGGAGTGCGTGTGACTTAACAAATATTTTCTCTCTTAATGAAAAAGTGTCCTTTTGATCGAGACTATCCCCTTTCGATATGATGGAGGTGAAAAAGTGTAGGTTCTCATTTTTTTTCATGAAGGCAACCATCAAATGAATCACTCATCTAACTAGTGTTGGACAACCACCACAAAGTGGCCAACGACTGGTGCCACCACCAATCATTTAGGGCTTAGCATGATTGGATGCCTTTTGAAACCTATATTCTGAGTTACAAAACTTGAAATATCGATTCCATTGGGTTTTCTCAATTTTGAGTTGTCATCGTTTAAATATAATCCCCTTCTTATACATACATTTAAAATAACTTTGGGTTTTGGATAAAATTTGAATCACATATACACCTCAGAGAGATAGAGAACATAAGGATTTTTTTTATTAAAATATTCTCTAGATTTAGTTTTGAAAACTAGATGTTTCCTGTCAAACACCGGAGAGATACTCCAAAACATTGCCTTTGTGATTTTTTGAAAACAATTTCCTTTGAAATATGAATGTAAGATGACCATCACAAAGGAAACATGTTAGTAAAATAATAAGGAGGTAATATTATGTAAAATAAATTACACAAAGTTACAAAAAAGGAAGAAAGAGGGACAATCAGAATGTATCTTGTAATTGTCATTAATTATCTTGAAATAACAAAGTCAAAAATTTTAGAGATGTGTTTGAATCCATTGATTAATTGAGGCATGCAAATTGGGTTTGAATTTTTAAAAAGTTTGGAGAAAATCCAGAGAGGAAAAAGAAATTTTGAGTCTTGATAATTTTTTAAAAGCGAGATTGAAGTGTCCCCTTGGAAAATGAGATTAGAGTATTTTCTCAGGAAATAAGTGTAAATTTTGGTAATTTTTAAAAAATGAGGTTGAAAGATTTAAATTGACAAAAATTTAACTATTTCTTGCCAAGGTGATATTTTTGACTAATTCTTGACAACAATAGGTAATTTTTGATAAAAAAATAGCAATTGACAAAAATTTATATTAATTAAATAAAAAATGTTTGTGACTTGATCCGAGCCTAAATAAAGGTTGACGAATGTTTTTAATCTAAAAGGAGGTAATAGGGATTGGTTAAAGACATTCAAATGTCTTAAAATAGTAATTTTTGAAAAGTTGAATAATTTGGGTAGAGCTGAAAATGGGGGTAACATCACCCTATCCGCCTTTTCTATTTTATTTCGAGGAAATTCAAAGGTTTTAAGGTCGACTATGGTACTTTGGAAAAGTAACTCAATAAGATTTAATATAAAAATATTCTCAAAATCCTAGAAAATCACCTTCTAGGTGGAATAATATTTGAATTTGGGTCAAATTCAACACTAACGGCATGTGCAATAAAAAGGGTATTGCAAACTTTGAAATATCATTTTTGACTCATATGGAATCATCAAATCACAAACAATACCTTTCTGGAAAGGACATTTCATGAAATATTTAGGGCAAATATTTTAAAAAATCAAAAAAATCATCTAATAGGTTGAAATAGCCCAAACAGAATGCAAATCACTAATTTCGGGGTTCCAAATAGTATTAATTCAAAAAATCGTATCTCCCTTATCCATAATAATATAAGGGCAAATGAGACACCTTTGGAAAGGGAATTTGATGCTTTTTAGGGAAAAAAATCATGAAAATTAGTTTAGGATTCAAAAATAATTTTTCAAGTCATGTCTATTGTGCTACTATGATTAAATTTGCAAGCATGAAAATTAGTTTAAGGTTCAAAAATGATTTTTGACAAATGTGTTGAAAATGATTTTTCAAAATGATTTTTGACAAAGAAGTCATTTTTCAAAAATGATTTTTGAACTAAAGATGATATTCATGACAATAAGGTTGGTAGGCATGCTCAAATACATAAAACAGATATTTAAGCATGAAAATGATGACAATATATGGAAAATTAACATGAAAATACATGAAGATGTTAGTTAAATGCATGACATTAAAAATATTGCCATAGAGATGACATAAACATGCTGGAATTAAGGGGAAGAGCTTGCTAGAATTTCAAGGCAGCATTAAAACATACTTTCAAAATGAACCAGACACATAACTATGGAAGAACATGATAAAAAGGCCAACAAAGCATCAAAGATATACCATAACTAAGGGCACAAGATGCGTGAAAAATTTAAGATAGAGTCATAGCCAGCATGTTAAGGTACACTAGAATAATGAAAATGCAAAAGCTATAAACAAAGTGAGAATGGGTAAAAGATATACACCAAAAGCTTTGAAAACCTTGTTGATAACATTTAAGCAAAATAGATTTTTAATCTCATAACTCACTTATCAGCCTTCCCTTGCTATGATTTCAGCAAGGAAATATGGCTAAGAATGAGCTTGAAGGCTATTATATCAATAGAGGGGTGTCTTATGAGGAATGGTCATGGTTTTGGAGGGTTTTAAGGTGATTTTTGGAAAGGCTAAAGGAGAGGTACCGGAATGAATGTTTTCTAAGTATGGAGATTGATGTAAATGTGTGCAAAGGTCCCTTTGGTTGAGCTTGCAACATATTTTATATAGGATTCAATCTCAGCTATCAAAAACCTAGCAAAGATAGTGTATTTAGAACATTTGAAGTGTACCTTATGGTAAGTAATTATACCAAGCAGCAACCTTTCAAAATTTGATTGGTTTAGGTATATCTTTGGTAGAAGTAACAAACCACCCATGATCTGGTATGGTGAGTAAAGTCAAGCTTGCCCTTTATCTATCCATATTATAGTATGAAATGCCCTTGTAAAAAGCTTAATGAACCATTCAAAAATGTTATAACCCAATATTTAAAGCCCAAAAATGAAGTCCCTAAGACTTTTAAGAAGTTATGTCTGATATTGGATGATTTTTGGAGCCAAATTTGTAACCAAATTTGTGTTCTAATGTCATGGTGCAAATGCGTGAAAGTTACACGAATTCAGGATGTATTGATATACTGCATATTACATCAATTTATCTGAGCAAAAACCTTAAATGTATTGATTAAAGATTATATCAATACAATCACTTATGTATCGATATATTTTGGACAAAAATTAAATTTTAGCTATGACATAACCTTGTATCAATGCAATTGGCTCATGCATCAATAATTGACTCATGTATTGATACATTCCACTTTTGCATCAATATAAGTAGCAAGTTTTTGGATTTTGATGAGGTGGAGACTTTTTATCAATACTTAAAGGACATGTATTGATACATTCTCATAGAATTATGAATTTTGCATACCTTTGGATCTCTGAACACCTTATTTTGGCTAGAACTGATGAATGGTTGACTCATGCTTGCATAAATGGCCATGATAACACCTCGAGTAGTGACCTTTAGTGCTATTTTTTTCATTTTTATGTGGAATACTTAGGCTTTTTAAACCTTCCTTAAAAAATTAAGTCTCTATTTTTTTATTTTTATTTATTTAATTCCCTTTCAATTAAGTCCTAATATGCCATATTGGTTTGAACAAAATGGGGTGTCAAGAATTAATAAGCAAAATCTACCTTTATACTTGTGACTGATAAGATGAATAGCAATGTTGTAGTGCTTTCAAATGGTTATAGAAACTTTTGGCTTGACTCTAGCATTGATTGCCATATGGGAAAACAAAATAGCATGAAGGCAGCTTGGATTCTTAAGCTTTTTCTCCATTACAGTGCAACAACACTTGGAAACTAGAGCTTTCACCTCTTATACTACCTTTGTACAAAGAGCTAGCTTCACAATCTCCTTCTTAATTTTATGTTTCCCACATGAACGGTAATCACTGTATCCATTTACTCCATTGAACCAAGGCCTAGAAATGGTCATAATCACAAGAAATACTATAACATATTTGTACTTTAATAGAGCTTCCATATCTTCAATACAATTAATTAAGGGACTCTTCCTAAAACAACTTTAATTAAAGTTAAGACACTTTTCAAATATTTTTACCCAAAAAAGGGCTAAAATATAGCCGAACATGTTTTGAACAACCTTTTTATTAAAAAAATAGTTTTTATTTCCTGGTTTATGTCATTTCGAGATTAATTCCCAAAATGGTCTTTTTTATTTATGGTAAAAAATCAACAAATGGAAGACCCTTTTGTGGGGTTGATGAGAAATTGGCAAATCAAGTTCCAATTTCTCAACCTTATAGTGAGAAATTGGCCTGATTTGTCGATTTCTCACTTGGAGATGAGAAATCAGCACATTAGGTGCCAATTTCCTAAAGAAATGAAAAAATTATTTTGATTTTTAAAAAATTCTTTGATTTAAAGATACTTCAGATGTTGATTTCTCACATGCAAACTAAAAAATAGGCATTTGAAACGTCAATTTATTAAAGTTAAAAGAAATTAAAAAAATGGATGGCAATTAAGAAATCAGTAATAATAAGTCAATTTTTCACTGTATAATCATCTAATCAATTGACATTACGTATTCTGATTATATGGAGAGTTCAAAGTATAGGGTTTAGGGTCTGACTGATGCATGTATTATTGATGATTCCTTCATATATGAAATAAGTTGAAAAGAGTAATGCATAAAATCTTGATAAGAATTAGATTCTTGCTGATATGAAAGAAGTTCATAAGACTAATACATGGATTGAAGGTGTTAAACTACAAGGGTTAGATTAATGCATGGATTGTACATATCAAACTACAAGGATTGGACAAATGTATTAGACAAATTCAAATATTTGAATAGGAAATTTTTTTTACTATCTCATGCTACATTATAAATAAAATTTATCATTGTCATTTTCATTATCATTATCATTTTCATTCAAATTCTTTCTCTTTATTGTTTATTAAGTTTAGTGATAGTCCTTTTTGTTCTCGTTTTTATTGTTTTTGCTATTAATAAACTTTGCTAGCATTTTGTTTAATCAAAATGTGCACATTACGAGCCACTTATGGGTAATTACTTCTAGTTGCATATGTTAAACCATTCTTTGGATATTTATATCCAATATTTATGTGTTATAATTTGGATGATATTTGATACAAATAGTATTTATTTGCAGGTTAAGCACACAATATAAGTAATAGATATGTCTATTTTAGTGGACAAAATGTTAACAATGAAGAAGGTATTGCCTTTAAAAGTGACCATCTTAAAAGAATTAGTAGTGAAGAAAATGTCACAATAAAAGAACTGAAGGGTATTAGAGAATAAGTATAAGGTTCCTGTTTCCATGGCTAAAGGAAGTGTCCGATAGAAAATATTCCCACTTGAAAATCATGATAATGTAAGATACATGTTAAATGCTCATCAACAATTTCCTAATGTTAGTATCATTAAGTTATACGTCTATGTAAAAAATGTAAATGATAATGGCAAGCCTTCATATATCCCTATTGTAGATGCACAAATTTCATGGCCATTTGTGAATCTTGTAAACCTACCTTCTCTAGATACACAAATGCTGGTGTATTATTTGTATGAATCTAATGATAGTGATGATAAAAATAATCGTAAGCTGATATCAATGTTTCTCATTTGTCATATAGCGACGAAGCTAGTGATCATCTTTATCAGTATAAGTCTACATCTTATATGTGCACTTTCGATCTAGACGCAATGCACGTAGTAAAATTTCTTGATATGCTCATACATTATGTATGCCAGCAAGCTAGAATTCATCTAACAATGATCTCTATGCTTGGATATAATTCATAGCAAAAAAAGGCTATGGTTTTGGCTACAAAGCACTACAACATAAGAAACT
Source organism: Adansonia gregorii (assembly GCA_038382025.1). Lineage (NCBI taxonomy): Eukaryota > Viridiplantae > Streptophyta > Magnoliopsida > Malvales > Malvaceae > Adansonia > Adansonia gregorii. The sequence continues at coordinate 50,838 of JBBYHO010538188.1, read as the reverse complement.
TTATAGATCATAGAGTAGTAGACATCATAATAGAGGAACTGAAAGGTATCAGAGATTAAGTATAAGCTTCCTATTTCCATAAGTGAAGGATGTGTTTGATATAAGACGCTCATACTTGAAAATAATGATGATGTAAAATGAATGTTTAATGCTCATTAGCAATTTCCTAATGTTGGTATAATTAAGTTATATGCTGACGTAAAAGATGTACAAGATAATGGCAGGCCTTTATATATACCCACTATAGATGCATAAATTTCATGGCCATTTGTGAGTCTTATAGACCTACGTCCTCCTGAAGCATAACAATTGATGAATAATTTGTATGAATCTAATGAAAATGATGAGTACAATGATCTTAACTCAGATGTCGATGTTGATATTAATGTTTCTTATTTGTCATCTAGCGATGAAGCCAGTGATCTTCTTCATCAATATGAGCCTAGGTCTTATATGTACACTTTTGATCTAGACGTAGTGCATGTGATAAGATTTCTTGATATGCTCATACATTCAGTATACTAACAAGCTGGAATTCATCTAATGATGATCTCTGTGCTGGGATACAATTCGTAATGAAAAAGGTTATGGTTTCAACTAGAAACACTACAAGATAAAAAATTTTTAATTGCAATGTTTCGGCTATAAAGCACTACAACATTAAAAACTTTTTAGATTATAGAGTAGTACACATCATAATAGAGAAATTAAAGGGTATCAAAGATCATGTATAAGCTTTCTATTTGTATGGGTGAAAAAAGTGTCTGATATAAGACATTCCCACTTAAAAATGGTGATGATGATGTAAGATGCATATTTGATGTTCATCAACAATGTCTTAAAGTTGCTATAATTAAGTTGTATGTTGATGTAAAAGATGTCATTATAATGGTGGGACTTCATATATCCTTATTGTAGATGCACGAATTTCATGGCCATTTGCGAATCTTATAAAGCTACATCTTCTAGGTGTATAACTATTAATGAATAACTTGCATGAATCTAATGACAATGATGATAACAATGATCCTAACCCAGATGTTGATGCTAATATCAATGTTTCTCATTTGTCATCTAGCGATGCAGCTAGCGATCTTTTTTATCAGCATGAGCCTGCATCTCTTGTGTACACTTTCGACCAAGATGTGATACACGTGGTAAAATTTCTTGATATACTCATACATTAGGTATGTCAATAAGCTAGAATTCTTCTAGTAATGATCTCTGTGTTGGGATACAATTCGTAATGCAAAAAGCTGTGGTTTCAGCTATAAAGCACTATAACATCAAAACCTTTATAGAATATAAAGTAGTAGACATCGCAATAGAAGAACTGAAGAGTATGGAAGATTATCTATAAGTTTCTTGTATACAAGGGTGAAGGATATGTTTGATATAAAATGTTCCCACATGAAAATGATGATGATGCAAGATACATGTTTAACATTCATCAGCAATTTCCTAATGTTGGTATAATTAAGTTTTATGCCAACATAAAAGATGTACATGATAAAGGCAGGCCTTTATATATCCTCACTGTAGACGTATAAATTTCATCGCCATTTGCAAATCTTACAAACCTATTTTTTCCAAATGCATAAATGTTGATGAATAATTTGTATGAATCTAATGACAATGATGATAAAAATGATCTTAACCCAGATGTCGATGCTAATATCAACGTTTCTTATTTGTAGTCTAGTGATAAAGCTAGTGATCTTCTTCGTCAGCATGAGCCTGCATCCTATATGTACACTTTCGATCTAGACGCAATGCACATGGTAGAATTTCTTGGTACGCTTTTACATTAGGTATGCTTACAAGCTATAATTTATCTAGCAATGATATCTATGTTAGGATATAATTATGAAAAAGCTTGTGGTTTTAACTATAAAGCACTATAACATCAAAAACTTTTTATTGCAATGGTTTTAGCTATAAGCACTACAACATGAAAAAAATTTTAGATTATAAAGCAATAGACATCACAATAGAGGAACTGAAGGGTATCAGAGATCAAGTATAAGCTTTTCGTTTCCATAGGTGAAGGATGTGTCTAATATAAGGCATTCCCACTTAAAAATAATGATGATATAATAAGCATGTTTAACGTTCATCAGTAATTTCCTAATGTTGGTATAACTAAGTTATATGCCAATGTAAAAAATGTACATGATAATGGTGGGCCTTTATATATCCCTACTGTAGATACATAAAGTTTATGGCCATTTTCACATTTTATAAACCTACCTCATCTAGATGCATAATTGTTGATGTATAATTTGTATGAATCTAATGACAATGATGATAACAATGATCCTAACCTAGATGATGATGCTGATAGCAACGTTTTTCATTTGTCATCTAGTGATGAAGCTAGCAATCTTCTTCATCAGTATAAGCCTATATCCCTTATGCACACTTCCGATCTAGATGCAATATAGCTGGTAGAATTTCTCAATATGCTCATACATTAGGTATGCCGACAAGTTAGAATTCATCTAGTGATGATCTCTGTGTTGGGATACAATTCATAATGAAAAGAACTATTGTTTCGGCTATGAAGCACTATAGCATTAAAAACTTTGTAGATTATAGAGTAGTAGACATCACAATAGAGGAACTGAAAGATATCAAAAATCAAATATAAGTTTTTCATTTCCATTGAAAGATGTGTCCGATATAAGGCGTTTTCACTTGAAAATGATAAGTTTAGAAGCTGCTTGTTTAATGTTCATTAACAATTTCTTATTATTGGTATAACTAAGTTAAATGCTAATGTAAAAGATGTGCATGATAATGTCAGGCCTTTGTATATCCCCACTGTGGATGCATAATTTTCATGGCCTTTTATGAATCATGCAAAGCTACCTCTGTCAGATGCACAACTGTTGATGAATAATTCGTATGGATCTAATGACAATGATGATAACAGTGATCATAACCCAGATGTCGATGTTGATATCAATATTTCTCATTTATCATCTAGTGACAAAGCTAGCGATCTTCTTCATTAGTTTAGATGTAATGCACCTGGTAGAATTTCTTGATATGTTCATACATTAGGTACGCCAACAGGCTAGATTTCACCTAGCGATGATCTCTGTGTTAGGATATAATTCACAATTTAAAAGGCTATGGTTTTAGCTATAAAGCACTACAACATAAAAAACTTTGTAGACTATAGAGCAGTAGACATCGTAATAGAAGGACTAAAGGGTATTGAAGATCAAGTATAAGCTTACTAGTTCCATGGATGATGGTTGTGTCTGATATAAGATGCTCCCATTTGAAATGATGATGTTGTAAAATGCATGCTTAAGGTTTATAAGCAATTTCCTAATATTGGTATAATTAAGTTATATGCCAACATAAAAAATGTACATGATAATGGCTGGCCTTCAATATCCCAATTGCATATGCATAAATTTAATTGCCATTTGCAAATCTTATAAACCTACCTCCTCCAGATGCATAATTGTTAATGAATAATTTGTATGAATCTAATGACAATGATAATAATAATGATCTGAACCTAGATGTCAATGCTGATATAAACGTTTATCATTTGTCATCTAGGATGAAGCTAACAATCTTCTTCATCAGTATGAGCCTACATCCCATATGTACATTTTCTATCCAGATGCAATAACGTGGTAGAATTTCTCGATATGCTTATACATTAGGTATGCTGAGAAGTTATAATTTATCTAGTGATGATTTATGTGTTGGGATACAATTTGCAATGAAAAAGGCTATGGCTTCAGCTATAAAGCACTACAACATCAAAAACTCATTAGATTATAAAGTAGTGGACATCATAATAGAGGAAATAAAGGGTATCTGAGATCGAGAATAAGCTTCATGTTTTCATGGGTGAAGAATGTGTCTGATAAAAGATGTTCCTACTTAAAAATGATATTGATGCAAGATGCATACTTAAAGTTCATCAATAATTTCCTAATGTTGGTATAATTAAGTTGTATGTCGACATAAAAAATGTAAATTATAATGGTAGGACTTCATATGTCCCCATTACAGATGCATAAATTTCTTGACCATTTGCAAATCTTATAAGCCTGCTTCCTTTAGATACCCAACTATTAATGAATAACTAGCATGAATCTAATGCCAATGAAGATAACAATGATCCTAACCCAAATGTTGATGTTAATATCAATGTTTCTCCTTTGTCATCTAGTGACGAATTTAGTCATCTTTTTAACCAGCATAAGCTTGCGTCCCGTATGTACACTTTTGGCATAGATGCAATACACGTGGTAAAATTTCTTGATATGCTTATACATTAGGTACATTGACAAGTGGAATTGATCTAGTGATGATCTCTATGTTAGGATACAATTCACAATAAAAAAGGCTATGGTTTTAGCTATAAAGAACTACAACATCGAAACGTCATTAGATTACAAAGTAATAGACAACACAACAGAGGAACTAAAAGGTATCAAAAATCAAGTATAAGATTTTTGTTTCCATGGATAAAGGATGAGCCCGATATAAGGCGTTTCCATTTGCAATGATGATGATGTAAGATGTATGTTTAGTATTCATTAGCAATCTCCTAATGTTGGTATAATTAAGGTGTATGTTGTCACATGGTAAGACTTCATACATTCCTACTACAGATGCACAAATTTCATGGCCATTTGAAAATCTTATAAACCTATTTCCTCTAGATGCATAACTATTGATGAATAATTTGCAAGAATCTAATGGCAATGATGATAACAATGATCCTAACCTAGATATCGCAGTTGATATCATACATTTTTTATTTGTCATCTAGCGACAAAGCTAGTGATCTTTTTCATTAGTATGAGTCTATGTTCCTTTTATACACTTTTGATCTAGATGCAATACACGTGGTAGAATTTCTTGATATTCTCATACATTAGGTATGCTTACAAGCTGTAATTCATCTATTGATGATCTATGTGTTGGGATACAATTCACAATGAAAAAGGCTGTGGTTTCAGCTAAAAAGCACTACAACATCAAAAACTCTTTCAATTATAAAGTAGTAAACATCATAATAGAGGAACTAAAGGGTATCTGAGATCAAGAATAAGCTTCCTTTTCAATGGGTAAAGAATGTGTCCGATAGAAGACGTTCCTACTTGAAAATGATAATGATAAAATATGCATGTTTAAGGTTCATCAGCAATTTCCTAATGTTGGTATAATTAAATTGTATGCTGACGTAATAGATGTACATTATAACGGTGGGACTTTATATGTCTTTATTAAAGATGCATAAATTTCATGGCCATTTGTAAATCTTATAAACCTACCTCCTTTAGATACATAACAATTGATGAATAACTTGCATGAATCTAATGCCAATGATGATAACAATGATCTTACCCCAAATCTTGATGCTGATATCAATGTTTTTCATTTGTCATCTGGTGATGAAGTTAACGATCTTCTTTATTAGCATGAGCTTGCATCCCTTATGTACATTTTCGACCTAAATGCAATACACGTGGTAAAATTTCTCGATATGCTTATACATTAGGTACGTTGATAAGCGGAATTGATCTAGTGATGATCTCTATGTTGGGATACAATTCACAATGAAAAAGGCTATGGTTTCAGCTATAAAGAACTACAACATCATAACGTCATTAGATTACAATGTAATAGACAACACAACAGAGGAACTGAAGGGTATCAAAAATCAAGTATAAGATTTCTACTTCCATGGATGAAAGATGTGCCCGATATAAGACGTTTCCACTTGAAATGATGATGACGTAAGATATATGTTTAGCGTTCATTAGCAATCTCTTAATGTTGGTATAATTAAGTTGTATGCTTTGACCAAGTTGGGACTTTATATATCCCCACTGCAGATGCACAAATTTCATGGCCGTTTGCAAATCTTATAAACCTACTTCTTCTAGATGCATAATTATTGATGAATAATTTGCATGAATCTAATGGCAATGATGATAACAATAATCCTAACCTAGATATCACGGTTGATATCATACGTTTCTTATTTGTCATCCAGCGACAAAGCTAGCGATCTTCTTCATTAGTATGAGTCTATATCCCTTATATACACTTTCGATCTAGATGCAATACACGTGGTAGAATTTCTTGATATGCTCATACATTAGGTATGCTTACAAGCTATAATTCATCTAGTGATGATCTGCGTGTTAGGATACAATTCGCAGTGAAAAAGGCTATGGTTTCAGCTATAAAGCACTACAACATCAAAAACTTTTTAGATTTTAAAGTAGTAGACATCATAATAGAGGAACTAAAAGGTATCTGAGATCAAGAATAAGCTTCATGTTTCAATGGGTGAAGAATGTGTTTGATAGAAGCCGTTCATACTTGAAAATGATAATGATGCAAGATGCATGTTTACAGTTCATTGACAATTTCCTAATGTTGGTATAATTAAATTGTATGTTGACGTAAAAGATACACATTATAATGGTTGGACTTCATATGTCCCCATTGCAGATGCACAAATTCCATGGCCATTTGCAAATCTTATAAACCTACCTCCTCTAGATACAAAAATGTTGATGAATAATTTGTATGAATCTAATCATAATAATGATAGCAATGATCCTCACCCAGATGTCAATATTGATATCAACATTTCTAATCTATCATCTAGAGATAAAGCTAGCAATCTCTTTTTTAGTAAGTCTGCATCACTTACGTACACTATCGATCTAGATGCAATACATGTGGTAGAATTTCTCGATATCTTCATACATTAGGTATGTCGATAAGCTAGAATTCATCTAGTGATGATCTATGTGGTAGGATACAATTTGCAAAGAAAAAGGCTATGGTTTCAATTATAAAGCACCACAACATCAAAAACTCTTTAGATTATAAAGTAGTTGACATCACAATAGAGGAATTGAATATAGAAGATCAAATATAAGCTTTCTATCTCTAAGGATGAAAGACATGACTGATATAAGACATTTCTACTTGAAAATAATGATGTTGTAAGACGCTTGTTTAACGTTCATCAATAATTTCCTAATATTGGTATAATTAAATTATATGCCAACGTAAAAGATGTACTTGATAATGGCGAGGCTTTATATATCCTTACTATATATGCACTAATTTCATGGTTATTTGCAAATCTTATAAACCTAGTTCCTCTAGATGCACAACTATTGGTGAATAATTTGCACTAATCTAATGAAAATAATGATAACAATGATCCTAACCTAGATGTCAATGTTGATATCAATATTTCTTATTCGTCATCTGGCGACAAAGTTGGCGATCTTCTTCATTAGTATGAGCCCGCATCCTTTATGTACACTTTTGATATAGATGCAATACACATGGTAGAATTTCTCAATATGCTTATACATTGGCGTGTCGACAAATTGTGATTCATCTAGTGATGATCTTTGTGTTGGGATACAGTTCACAATGAAAAAAGCTATGGTTTTAGCTACAAGCATTAAAATATTAAAAACTTTTTAGATTATAGAGTAGTAGACATCACAATAGAGGAATTATAGGATTTCAAAGATCAAGTATTAAGTTCATGTTTCCACGGGCGTAGAACATGTCCAAATAAGATGTTTTCACTTAAAAATAATGATGTTGTAAGATACACGTTCAACGTTTATCAATAAGTTGGTATAATTAAGTTATATGTTAGTGTAAAAGATGTACATCATAATGGCGGGCCTTCATATATCCCCATGTTGATGCAAAATTTCATGGCCATTTGCGAATCTTATAAACCTACCTCTTCTAGATGCATAACTGTTGATGAATAATTTGCATGAATCAATTAACAATGATGACAACAATGATCCTAACCCAGATGTTGATGCTAATATCAACGTTTCTCATACGTCATCTAGCGACGAAGCTAGCGATCTTGTTCATCAGCATGAGCCTACATCCCTTATACACTTTTGACCTAGATGAAATACACATGGTAAAATTTCTTGATATGCTTATACATTGGGTACGCTAACAAATGGAATTGATCTAATGATGATCTCTATGGTGGGATACAATTCACAATGAAAATGGTTATGGTTTCAGCTATAAAAAACTGCAACATCAAAACGTCATTAGATTAAAAAGTAATAGATAGCACAATAGAGGAATTAAAGGGTATTAAAAATTCAGTATAAGCTTTCTATTTCCATGGGTGAAGGATGTGTCCGATATAAGACTGTTCCCATTTGAAAATGATGATGATGTAAGATACATGTTTAACATTTATCAGCAATTTCTTAATGTTAGTAGAACTAAGTTATATGCCAACGTAAAAGATATACATGATAATGGTAGGCCTTTATATATCCCCACTATAGATGCATAAATTTCATGGCCATTTGCAAATCTTACAAACCTACCTATTCTAGATGCATAACTATTCATGTATAATTTGTATGAATCTAATAACAATGATCCTAACCCAAATGATGATGTTGATATCAATGTTTCTCATTTGTCATTTAGCGATGAAGCTAGTGATATTCCTCATCAGTGGAGCCTGCATCTCTTATGTACACTTTTGATCTAGATACAATACACTTGGTAGAATTTCTAGATGCACTCATACATTAGGTATGTCGACAAGCTGGAATTCATCTAGTGATGATCTTTGTATTGGGATACAATTTGCAATAAAAGGGGTTGTGGTTTTAGCTTTAAAGGTCTACAATATTAAAAACTCTATAGATTATAGAATAGTAGATGTCACAATAGAGGAACGAGAGATATCAAAGATCAATAATAAGCTTTCTGTTTCCACGAGTATAAGTTATGTCTAATATTTCTACTTGAAAATGGTGAGGTTTTAAGATGCTTGTTTAACGTTCATCAGTAATTTCCTAAATTGGTATAATTAAGTTAAATGCCAATGTAAAAGATGCACAAGATAATGTCAAGCCTTTGTATATCCCCACTATAGATGCACTAATTTCATGGCCATTTGCAAATCTAATAAACCTACCCCCTTCAGATGCACAACTATTGGTGAATAATTTGTGCGAATCTAACGACAATGATGATAACAATGATCCTAACCAAGATGTTGATGCTGATATCAATATTTCTCATTTTTCATCTAGCGAAGAAGTTAACGGCCTTCTTTATCTATCTAGACGCAATGCACATTGTAAAATTTCTTGATATTTTCATACATTTAGTATGCCAACAAGCTAGATTTCATCTAGTAAGGATCTCTATGTTGGGATACTATTAGCAATGAAAAAGGCCATGGATTCAACTACAAAGCACTACAACATCCAAAACTCTGTAGACTATAGAGTAGTAGACATTATAATAGAGGAACTAAAAAGTATTGGAGATCAAGTATAAGCTTACTATTTCTATAGGTGAAGGTAGCATTCGATATAAGATGATTCCTCTTGAAATGATGGTGATGTAAGATACATGTTTAAGATTTATCAAGAATTTCCTATTATTGGCATAATTAAGTTATATGCTGACATAAAAGATGTATATGACAATAGCGGGCCTTTATATATCTTAACTACAGATGCATAAATTTAAACCATTTGCAAACCTTATAAACCTACCTCCTCCAGATACACAACTATTGATGAATAATTTGTATGAGTCAAATGACAATGATGATAATATTGATTTTAACCCAGATGTTAATGCTAATATAAACATTTCTCAATTATAGCCTAGCGATGAAGCTAGCGATCATCTTCATCAGTATGAGCCTGCATCCCATGTGTACACTTTTGATCTAGACATAATGCATGTGGAAGAACGGACTAGCTGGAACTTATGTAGTGCTGATCTTTGTGTTGGGATATAATTCGCAATGAAAAAGGTTACGATTTTAGCTCTAAAGCACTACAACATCCAAAACATTATAGATTATAGAATAATAAACATCACAATAGAGGAACTAGAGGCTATCGGAGATCAAGTATAAGCTTTATGCTTCCATGGGCAAAGGATGTGTCTAATATAAGATGTTTCCACTAGAAAATGATAATGATGTAAAATGCATATTTGATGATCATCATCAATTTCCTAATGTTGGTATGATAAAGTTGTATGCCATTATGCAGATGCACAAATTTCATGGTCACTTAAGAATCTTATAACCCTACCTTATCCAAATGCATGCCATTGATGAATGCTTTGCATGAATATAATGATAATGAAAATAACAATGATCCTATGTTAGATGTTAATGTTGATATAAACATTTCTCATTTATAGTCTAGCAACGAAGCTAGCAATCTTGTTCATCAGTTTGAGCCTACATCTTACACCTACACTTTCGATCTAGATGCAATGCACATGGTAGAATTTCCTAATATGCTCATACATTAGGTATGCTAACAAGTTAAAATTCATGTAGTGATGATCTCTATGTTGGGATACAATTCGCAAAGAAAAAGGTTATGGTTTCGATTATAAAGCATTACAACATTAAAAACTCCATAGATTATATAGTAGACATCACAATAGAGGAATTGAAGGATATCGGAGATTAAGTATAAGCTTCATGTTTCCACGGGTGAAGGATGTGTTCGATATAAGATGCTTCCACTTAAAAATAGTGATGTTGTAAGATGCATGTTTAACATTCATTAGCAATTTCTTAATGTTGCTATAATTAAGTTTTATGCCAATATAAAAGATGTACATGATAATGGCGGGCCTTTATATATTCTCACTGCATGTGCACAAATTTCATGGCTATTTGCAAATCTTATAAACCTACCTCCTCTAGATGCACAACTATTGGTAGATAATTTGTATGAATTTAATGACAATAGTCTTAACAATGATCTTGACCTAGATAACGATGCTGATATGAATCTTTCTCATTTGTATTCTAACGACAAAGCTAGCGATCTTCTGCATCAGCATGAGCCTGCATCCTATATGTACACTTTCGATCTAGTGCAATACACGTGGTATAATTTCTCGATATGCTCATACATTAGGTATGCTGACAAGCAGGAATTCATCTAGCAATGATCTCTGTGTAAGGATACAATTCATAATGAAAAGGGCTATGGTTTTAGCTATAAACCACTATAACATCAAAAACTTTTGATTACAATGGTTTTATCTATAAAGCACTACAACATAAAAACTTTTTAGATTATAGAATAGCAGACATCGCAATAAAAGAGCTAAAAGGTATCAAAATGAGGTATAAGCTTTCTACTTCCATGGGTGAAGGATGTATTTGATATAAGACATTCCCACTTGAAAATGATGATGATGTAAAATGCATGTTTTACGTTTATCAGTAATCTCCCAATATTGGTATCATTAACTTGTATGCCAATGTAAAAGATGTACATGATAATGGCTGACCTTCATATATCTTCATTGTAGTTGCATAAATTTCATGGCCATTTGCAAATCTTATAAAACAACCTCCTCCAGATGCATAACTATTGATAAATAATTTGCGTGAATCTATTGACAATGATGATAACAATGATCCTAACCCAGATGTTGATGCTGATATCAATGTTTCTCATTTGTAGTCTAGCGACAAAGCTAGCAATCTTTTTCATCAGCATGAGCTTGCATCGTATATGTACATTTTTTATCTAAACATAATGCACATGGTAAAATTTCTTGATATGCTCATACATTGGTATGTTGACAAGCTGGAATTCATCTAGCAATGATCTCTGTGTTAAGATACAATTTGCAATAAAAAAGGCTATGGTTTCAGCTATAAAGCACTACAACATCAAAAACTTTGTAGATTATAAAGTAGTAGACATCATAATAGAGGAACTGAAGGTTATCAAAAATCAAGTATAAGCTTTCTATTTCCATGGATGAAGAATGTGTTTGATATAAGACATTCGTACTTGAAAATGATAATGATGCAAAATGCATGTTTAGCATTCATTAATAAGTTCCTAATATTGGTATAATTAAGTTTTATGTTGGTATCATGGTGGGACTTCATATATCCCCATCGCAAATGCATAAATTTCATCACCATTTTGTGAATCTTATAAACTTACCTCCTCTAGATACACAACTGTTGATGAATAATTTGTACGAATCTAATGACAATGATGCTAACAATGATCCTAACCCAGATTTTAATGCCAATATCAGCATTTCTTATTTGTGATCTAGTGACCAAGCTAGCGATCTTCTTCATTAGTATGAGCTTGCATCCCTTATGTACGCTTTCGATCCAAATGCGATGAACGTAGTAGAATTTCTCGATATGCTCATACATTAGGCGTGTCAACAAGCTGTAATTCATCTAATGATGATCTCTATGTTGGGATATAGTTTACTATGAAAATGGCTGTGGTTTTAGCTATAAAGCACAACAACACCAAAAACTCTGTAGATTATAGAGTAGTAGACATTATAATAAAGGAATTCTAGGATATTGAAAATCAAGTATAAGCTTCCTACTTTCCCCGGGTGAAGGTTGTGTACAATATAAGATGTTTCCACTTAAAAATGATAATGTTGTAAGATGCATGTTTAATGTTCATCAAAAGTTGGAATAATTAAGTTATATGCCAACGTAAAAGATGTACATGATAGTGGTAAGCCTTCTTATATCCCTACTATTGATGCAAAATTTCATGGCCATTTACGAATCTTATAAACCTACCTCTTCCAGATAAACAACTATTGATGAATAATTTGCATGAATCTAATGACAATGTTGGCAATAATGACCTTATCCCAGATGTTGATGCTGATATAAATGTTTCTCATATGTCATCTAGCGACAAAGCTAGCATTCTTGTTCATCAGCATGAGCCTGCATCCCTTATACACTTTCGACTTAAAAGCAATACACATGGTAAAATTTCTCGATATGCTTATACATTAGGTACGCTAACAATTGGAATTGATCTAGTGATGATCTCTATGTTGGGATACATTCAAAATGAAAAAGGATATGGTTTTAGCTATAAAGATCTACAACATCAAAACGTCATTAGATTACAAAGTAATAGACAACACAACGGAAGAACTAAAGGTTATAGGAGATTAAGTATAAGCTGTCTATTCCATGGGCGAAGGATGTGTCCGATATAAGACTTTCCCACTTAAAAATAATGATGAGGTAAGATACATGTTTAATGTTTATCAGCGATTTCCTAATGTTAGTATAACTAAGTTATATGCCAACACAAAAAATGTATATGATAATGGCGAGCCTTCATATATCCCCATTACAGATGCACAAATTTCATGGCCATTTGTAAATGTTATAAGCCTACCTCTTCTAAATGCATAACTATTGATGTATAATTTGTATGAATCTAATGACAATGATAATAAAAATGATCCTAACCCAGATAATGATACTGATGTCAACCTTTTTTATTTGTGATTTAGCGATAAAGGTGGTGATCTTCCTCATTAATATAAGCCTGCATCTTTTGTGTAAACTTTTGATCTAATGCAATACACCTGGTAGAATTTCACGATATGCTCATACATTATGTTTGTTGATAAGCTAGAATTTATTTAGTGATAATCTCTGTGTTAGGATATAATTTGCAATGAAAAGGGCT
>JBBYHO010538188.1:0-37176 GCA_038382025.1 Adansonia gregorii | reverse complement strand
TCATCAGCAATTTCCTAATATTGTATAATTAAGTTAAATGCCAACATAAAAGATGCATATTATAATGTCAGGCATTCATATATCCCCCTGTGGATGCATAAATTTCATTGACATTTTTGAATCTAATAAAACTATCATCTCTAGATGCACAATTATTGATGAATAATTTGTGTGAATCTAAAGACAATGATGATAACAGTGATCATAACCCAGATGTCAATGCTGATATCAATGTTTCTTATTTGTCATCTAACGACAAAGCTAGCAATCATCTTCATCAGTCTAGATGCAATGTACATGGTAGAATTTCTCAATATGCTCATAAAATAGGTTTGCCAGCAAGGTAGATTTCATTTAGTGATAATCTCCATGTTATGATACAATTCACAATGAAAATGGTTGTGGTTTTAGCTATAAAGCACTACAGCATCAAAAACTATGTAGACTATAAGTACTAGACATCGTAACAAAGGAATTGAAGGGTATTGGAGATCAACTATAAGCTTACTATTTCAATAAGTGAAGATTATGTCTGATATAAGATGCTTCCACTTGAAATGATGATGTTGTAAAATGGACACTTAAGGTTTAATAGCAGTTTCCTAATATTGGTATAACTAAGCTATATGCTGACATGCAAGATGTATATGATAGTAGTGGGCCTTTGTATATCACAACTATAAACACATAAATTTAATAGCCATTTGTAAATCTTATCAACCTACCTCCTCCAGATGCAGGACTGTTAATGAATAATTTGTATGAATCTAATGACAATGATGATGATAATGACCTGAACCCAGATGTCAATGCTGATATAAACGTTTATTATTTATAGTCTAGCGACAAAGCTAGCGATCTTCTTCATCAGTATAAACTCGCATCCTATATATACACTTTCAATATAGATGCAATGCCCGTGGTATAATTTCTTAATATGCTTATACATTAGGTATGCTAACATGCTAGAATTCATCTAGCGAAGATCTCTGCATTAGGATACAATTCGTAATGAAAAGGGCTAAGGTTTCAGCTATAAAGCACTATAAAATCAAAAACTTTATAGATTATAGAGTAGTAGATGTTAAAGCACAAGAACTGAAGGGTATTGGAAATAAAGTATAAACTTTCTATTTCCAAGGATTAAGAATGTGTCCAAAATAAAACGTTCCCCCTTAAAAATGTGATAATGTAAGATGCATGTTTAGTTTTCATCAGCAATTTCCTAATATTGGTATACTTAAGTTGTATGCCATTATCATGGTAGGACTTCATATATCCCTACTGTAAATGGACAAATTTCACGGCCATTTCCTGAATCTTATAAACCTCCTCCAGATACACAACTGTTGATGAATAATTTGCAAGAATCTAATGATAATGACGATAACAATGATCCTAAGCCAGATGTCAACATCTATATCAACATTTCTTATTTGTCATCTAGCGACAAAGCTAACGGTCTTCCTCATCAGTATAAGCTTGCATCCCTTATGTACACTTCCGATCTAGATGCAATACACATGGTAGAATTTCTAGATATGCTTACACATTAGGTATGCAAACAAGTTATAATTCATCTAGTGATGATCTCTATGTTGGGATACAATTCGTAATGAAAAAGGTTATGGTTTGAACTATAAAGCATTATAACACCAAAAACTCTTTAGATTATAAAGTAGTAGATATCACAATAAAGGGACTAAAAGGTATCAGAGATCAAGAATAAGCTTCATGTTTCCATGGGTGAAGGATGAAATATAAGATGTTCCCTCTTGAAAATAATAATGATGCAAGATGCATGTTTAACGTTCACCAGCAATTTCCTAATATTGTATAATTAAGTTGTATGCAGACGTAAAAAATGTACATTATATGGCAGGAATTCATATGACCCCATTGTAGATGCACAAATTTCATGGTCATTTATGAATCTTATAAACCTACCTCCTCCAGATGCATAACTGTTGATTAATAACTTACATGAATCTAATACCAATGATAATAGCAATGATCCTAACCTAGATATTGATGCTACTATTAATGATTCTTATTTGTCATTTAACGACGAAGCTAGCGATCTTCTTCATCAGCATGAGCCTGCATCCCTTATGTATACTTTCAACCTAGATGCAATACATGTGGTAAATTTTCTCGATAGCATATGCATTAGCTATACTGATAGGCCAGAATTTATCTAGTAATGATCTCTATGTTGGGATACAATGCACAATGAAAATGGCTGTGGTTTCAGTTATAAAGCACTACAACATCAAAACCTATTTAGATTAGGCATCACAACAAAGGAGCTAAAAGATATCGAAGATTAAGTATATGCTTCCTATTTTCATGGGTGAGGGATGTGTTCGATATAAGTCATTCCTACTTGAAAATAATGATGATGTAAGACACATGTTTAATGTTTATCAATAATTTCCTAATGTTGGTATAATTAATTTATATGCCAACGTAAAAGATGTACATAATAATGATAGGCCTTCATATATCTCGATTGCAGATGCATAAATTTCATGGCCATTTGAAAATCTTATAAACCTACCTCCTCCAGCTGCCCAACTATTAATGAATAATTTGTATGAATCTAATAACAATAATGATAACAATGATCCTACACCAGATATTAATACTGATATTAGTGTTTCTCATTTATCATTTACCGATAAAGCTAGTGACCTTCTTTATCATCTAGAAGTAATGCACATTTTAGAATTTCTTGATATGCTCATAGATTAGGTATGCCAACAAGCTAGATTTCATCTAGCGATGATCTTTGTGTTAGGAGACAATTCGCAATGAAAAAAGCTATGGTTTCAGCTATAAAGCACTACAATGTTAAAAACTGTTTAGATTATAAAGTAGTAAACATCATAATAAAGGAATTGAAGGATATTAGAGATCAAGTATAAGCTTCTTGTTTCCACGAGTGAAAGATGTGTCCGATATAAGATGTTTCCACCTGAAAATGATGATATTGTAAGATATATGTCTAACGTTCATGAGCAATATCCTAATATTGGTATAATTAAGCTATATGTCAATGTAAAAGTACATGATAAAAGTTGGCCTTCATATATCCCCATTGTAAATGCATAAATTCGTGGCCATTTACGAATATTATAAACCTCTTTTTTCCAGATGCACAATTGTTAATAAATAATTTGTATGAATCTAAAGACAATAATGATAAAATGATCCTAACCTAGATGTCGATGCTGATATCAACGTTTCTCATTTGTCATCTACTGATAAGGCTAACAGCCTTCTTCATCAATCTAGAAACAATACACACGATAGAATTTCTCAATATGCTGATACATTAGGTATACTGACAAGCTAGATTTCATCTAACGATGATCTCTATGTTGTGATACAATGAAAAAGGCTATGATGTTAGCCATAAATCACTACAACATCAAAAACTCTATAAACTATAGAGTAGTAGATATCGTAATAAAGGAATTGAAGTGTATCAAAAATCAAATATAAGCTTATTGTTCCCATGGGTGAAGGTTGTGTCCCATATAAGATACTCCTTCTTAAAATAAAGATGTTGTAAGATGCATGTTTAAGATTCATCAAAAATTTCCTAATATTGGCATAATTACGTTATATGCTGACATAAAAGATGAACATGATAATGGCAGGCCTTCATATATCCCCACTGCAGATGCATAAATTTCATGGTTATTTGCAAATCTTATAAACCTACCTCTTCCAAATGCACAACTATTGATGAATAATTTGTATGAATCTAATGACAATGATGATAAAAATGATCCTAACCAAGATGTCGATGCTGATATAAACATTTCTCATTTGTAGTCTAGTGACAAAGCTAGCAATCTTCTTCATCAGTATGAGCCTGCATCCTATATGTACACTATCGATCTAGATGCAATGCACATAGCAGAATTTCTCAACATGGTCATATATTAGGTATGCTGACAAGCTAGAATTCATCTAACAATAATCTCTATGTTTGGATACAATTCACAATGAAAAAAAATTATGGTTTCAGCTATAAAGCACTACAACATCGTAAACTTTGTAGATTATAAGGTAGTAGACATCAAAATAAAGGAATTGAAGGGTATCGAATATCAAATATTAGCTTTCTATTTCTATAGGTGAAGGATATGTATGATATAAGACATTCACACTTGAAAATGATGATGATGTAAGATGTATGTTTAACATTCCTCAGTAATTTACTAATGTTGATATAAATTAGTTGTATGCAATTATCATGGTGGGACTTCATATATCCCTACTGCAGATGCACAAGTTTCATGGTCATTTGCGAATCTTATAAACCTATCTCCTCTAGATGCATAACTATTGATGAATAATTTGTATAAATGTAACGACAATAATGGTAACAATAATCCTAACCTAGATGTCGATGCTGATATCAACATTTCTCATTTTTCGTCTAGCGACGAAGCTAATGATCTTCTTCATCAAGCCTGTGTCCTATATGTACACTTTTGATCTAAATACAATGTAAAAGGTAGAATTTCTCGATACGCTTATGCATTAGGTATGCCAACAAGCTAAAATTCATCTAGCAATGATCTCTGTGTTGGAATACAATTAATAATGAAAAAATCTATGATTTCAACTATAAAGTACTACAATATTAAAAACTTTGTATATTATAGAGTGGTAGACATCATAATAATGGAACTGAAGTTATCGGAGATCAAGTATAAGCCTCATGTTTCCATAGGTGAAGGATGTGTTTGATATAAGACATTCTCTCTTGAAAATAATGGTGATGTAAGATACATGCTTAAAGCTCATCAACAACTTTTTAATATTGGTGTAATTATGTTATGTTTCGATGTAAAAAATGTACATGAGAGTGGTAGGCCTCCATATATCCCCACTATAGGTGCACAAATTACATGATTATTTACGAATCTTATAAACCCACCTCCTCTAGATGCATAACTGTTAAAGAATAATTTTTGTGATTCCAATGACAGTGATGATAAAAATGATTGTAACCAGGATGTCGATGTTGATATCAACGTTTCTCATTTGTCATCTAGCAATGAAGCTAGTGATCTTCTTCATTAGTATAAGCCTACATCCTATATGTACACTTTTTATCTAGACGCAATGCACATGGTAGAATTTCTTGATATGCTCATACATTAGGTAAGCTGACAAGCTAGAATTCATATAGCGATGATCTATGTTTTGGGATAAAATTTGTAACGAAAGAGGTATGGTTTTAGCTTTAAAGCACTACGACATCAAAAACTTTATAGATTATATAGTGGTAGAATCCTTGTTGAACATATATGACAGAAATGTACAATGTATGGCTTAAGGTGCAACATAGTATAAGGGCAACATTGTTGAAAAAGAAACAAGTATGGGAGATTAGACAATACAATAGACCTTATACTTGTACATCTGGGCAAATTTTGTGAGATCACTGGAAATTAGATTCTAACATGATATGTTCATGCATTTTATCTTTGGTTCAAACAAATCTAGCCATTTTTGTTTCAATTTTGGTTGTCAAGATATGAAATAGAATTGGATACATGACGTTTTATAAGAAAACATGGATAACAAATAGAAAGCAATTGTTTGACTATTTGATGATTAAGATAAATCATACAATGATTTGCTAAAGTGGTTAAGTGTAATGGAATATTTTATTCCTAGCACAAAAGTTGAATTACAAGCCATACTTGTATACCACGATCATCAAATGGTAAAGGTGAGAGTATTTTCCATTGACTTTTTTGAACATTCAAGTCTTGCATTGAAGGCTTTCCCTTTAGTAAAACTATTGTGCAAATAGATGGTACATTCTCATATGGAAAATACAAAAGAACTTTGTTATTAGCAGTTGTTCGAGATGGCAATCGAACCATAGTATCAATTGCTTTTGCCTTTGCCAATTATGTAGGCTGAAACAAAGAAAGCATGATCATTTTTTCTCAATAATTTATGTAGATATGTGTTATACAACCTAGCATATGCTTATTTTTTATTCACATGAATCCATCAAATCCATGACCAAAGATTCAAGTAGTGCATGGAAACCTCCATGTCCATATTACATTCAGATATTGCTACTAATTTCATGAGAAGGTTTAACAATAAGGAATTGCATCAACAAGTTGTTAACATGGGTATGTAATCGTATTTATCATTATTTAATATGTTACAACCCTTTTAATTTTCATTTTTGTTAACAAGTTATTAACAAGTTCATATATTAACATATGATTTTAAACATAGATGATTTATGGCGACCTCATTTTTAGTGGTACTATAAAAATCTTTATGCAGAATACAAAAGTGGTTGATTAAATTAATAGGATCCCAAGAGAGAAGTAGGCTCATTCATATGATAAGTAAAGACATTATGGACATATGGCAATGAACATAGCTGATTGTATAAATTCAATGTTGAAAAGAACTGTTCCTATGTCGTCGACTATGTTTATTAAGCTCCATAAAAGAGTCTAGATTTATAGATTGTTGATCATATAAACTATTCCTAACATTTTGAAGTCCTGACAACAAAAAAAATAAAAGGCCAGCCTCAAGCATAAAACCATTTGTTGTATTCATCTAATAATGTGACATTATAGTTCAGAATTTCAAGACCTTCAGCAATTAGTCTAAAATGTTTTTTCCAAAGCCGGATCTAGTTTAAATGCTTTTTGACCTAGTTTTTTGCATTATTACCATGCGTGTCAATTTTTTGAAATTTGTCAAGGTTCACTAGTGTTTGGGGGATTCGTTATTGCATTAAGAGCCTGCCCGTCTAGTGCCACTCTACAACTAAAAAGCATATTAATATTGTATTTTGCCCCCAAAATGACTATTTCGATAAAAATATGGCTATTTCGATAAGTTTTCAATAAAAGGCATTCCATAATTTTATTTGAAAGATATGGTCTCCATAGAAACTGTGAAAAAATATAGAAATTATAACTGAACACTACGTAATAAGTTAGGATAACTATGCACTTACTTTAGGTAAACCATTAAAATATTTACCCTACTATGTTCCATGCGATTTACTCATGCTCTATTACTTTCTAAGTCAATAGTTGTATGGGTGAACTATTTCAGACTGCACCATTTATTCAAATATATATAATATCTAAATAAATCATATGCAAGTACGAAGTGTTGTAATATAAATTTTATTACCTTAACACAATAGGGTATACAAGATCTTTAGTGACCCAGAGTGCAAGAAATGGCAACCGGTGCTATGCCCATAGCTACAACAACATTAAACAAATGCTTATGTCATGCGTTCTTCCAACTTTTGCAAGATAGAGTTCCCTATACAAGAACCCTAAACATGGAGCCCTAACTATACTTTGTAACCTTACTCAAATCAACCAAAAGTGGAAGATATATTAAATGAACCAGATTCTCAAATTTATCAAACATTAACTTTCCCTGACCATTTTTCCAACTGAGTGTCCTAGTAAAAAAGTCATTAATTTAGTAGTTATAACATTTATAATTAATAATATTTTAAATATATGATTAACTAAATTTTAGTAGCTCGAATAATACCTTTCATGATATATGATGCTTTTATAATCTTAACAATGATGATAATAATGATGACGAAGCCATTAAATTGATCAAAAATTTTCTTATAACAATAATTTTCATTTAAATTCATCATTATCAAACCTTAAAACAAGAATTAAACTAAATTTTTCACAAATAAAATAAATCATACCTTCAAAATATTCAAACAATTTAATCCCTTCAAGCTGAAATTCTAGTCATTTCCTCATTATAATAGAAATAACTAATTATACTAGAAATAACTTTAATCAACCTAATTATAGTAGAAATAACCTAATAATAGTCATGATTTCAACCAAAAAAATCAACCTAATTATAATAGAAATAACTTTAATCATTACTAAATAATTAAAATTTAGTTATAAAAAATAATTACCTCATATTTCAACCAAAAAACACTAATGCAATCAAACTAAATTTTACCATCTTTTGATAAAATATCCTAAAAATCAAACATATAAATAAAAATAAGGCAAACCTTAAAAAATTTAAGCTCCTATAATCAACTTTAAAAATAAATTTAAACTTCTACAAATAAAAATAAATCATACCTAAAAAAATTTTAACTCGTTTAATCATACCAAAAAATATTGTACAAATAAAAATAAATCATACCTTGCAAAAAGTTGCTTGATTCCATCACCAAAACATCAAACACTTTAATTTCAATTTTAATTTCCTCTCCTCGTAGATGAGGAGAAAATGGAGAAGGGGAGCTTCTTTTATAAGGAGCTCCACTTTGAAAGGAGTGAGTCATGGGCACATTCCCCTGAAATAATTTCAAAGGGTAGGGGTGGTCAGAAGGGTTATGGATACTAACCCTCTTACACAAATACTTTACCCCCTCATATGAGGGTGGGAAACACATGTAGAAGGGTCACGAAGAGCAACCCAAGACCCTTTTATATAAAGGATCATAACTCTGCTAATAGATAAGGCTTATGATCCTTAATTTTTTTAAAATTTTATAGTAGGAAATTAGCATGTGATTAACCAATTTCTCACTACATCTTGAGAAATTAGCTAATCACCTACTGATTTCTCAGTGTTTTAAATGATTTTTATAATAGTATGAAAAATTGACAGATGATAAGCTAATTTCTTAATTGGTAGTAAGAAATCGGCTAATCATTTGCCAACTTCTTAATACCTGACAAGGCAAATTGACGTTTACTAATTTTCCATGTATAATTCATTAATCAACGATTCATTTGCCAATTTTTCATTGAAATTAAAAAAAAAGGCTTATTTCAAGAATTAATCTGAAAGAAACCTAAAGCAAATTAAAAAACAATATTATTTTAATTAAAAAAGCCATATTTGAATTCCACCAATTACAATGGATATGGAACTAGAGAAAATGTTTTTTTGTCAACTACAACACCTACTATTCCAAAACATTGATTAATAGTTACCTAACTATAAAGTCATTAAATTACACCTTGTTTCTCTAGGTTTTCTTTCCCTAGCAACCACGTTTAGCCCATTTACAGGTTAAGCATTCATGCAAACTAAAATTATGCAGCATAAGTTATCATGAATACAACAACATTGTAGTACTAGAAATAGTGTTCATGGATCAGGCTATTTTCCCGAACCTGAAACCCAACCCAATATTTGAAAAGGTTTGGTCTAGATTATTAGATAAAAAAATGGGTCGGAGCAAGAAAAATGAGCTCTGCATAAAAGTGAGCTATGCCTTGGTTTCAACATTCAAGGCTTTATGTAGGTCATCTTTCAATTATAATGTATATGAATTTTATATTTATATATTATGTATTTTATCATATAAAGAATACATATATAATATTATGATGTAAACAACAAAAAATGTTAAATTATTAATATTCTAAAACATAATGAAAAAAGTATCGAATTGCCAAAAATAATTTTAAAAAATAATATGAATAACCTAAATAAGCTTGTACATACATTTACAAATATAAGGGAGCTTGAGCAAAAATTATGGTATATATTTTAGATTGAACCAAGCTTAGGCAAGTATAACGTATGTTAATATCATACTTAGACTTAACCTGAATCTAGTTCGTTTTGACCTATGACACTTCTAACTAAAAATAACTAAAAAAAAGTTATAATTTCAAATTGATTGCCTAGGTTTAGCTTATTAAAAACCCTAGTTGATTTCAATTGCCTACATTACCTACTTCAATTCTACCTTACGGCATCTTTGTGGGCTAATTTGCTTGTGATTTTTTTCTATATATATTTATGGTTTTTTAATGTTTTTACGGACATTTAGCTAGAAACTTAGGTCTTAATAGAGTAGTATGGAATCTCCCCATGTCCCTAGGAGAAATCATTGAACTTTGCACTCTATTTTGTTTTTATGGGAAGACATTATTGTTTTTACAAGACAATTATAGTTCTTTTTTTCAATATTAAAATATCTAAATTTAAAATTTTCAAATCCAAATTGTCTTATTTTTTATTAAAATTTTCAATTGAGTATTCTAAACATAAATTTTTATTCAATTAAGTTCAACAGAATTAAATCCCAAGTTTAATCTAACAATTTTGTCCTATTATGTGTGGCCCGTTAAGTTCATAACATGTTGGCAATGTATGTAAATTAAAATCTAGTTTATTCAATAAGGATTACAAATCAAAAGCCAGATATAATAACTCACCATTACCATCCAAATATTGTATATTAAAGATTTCATCTTTAAAACCTTTGAGTAACCAATCTATCAACATAATTCGGTCCCTTCACCAAATATGCCAAATAGACTATTAGAATGTTTACTCATCTATCAATCTATGTTAGTTCTTGCAGTTCTTGGTTAATCACCATGAATTTAAAGGAAACAATTTTTTCTTAAATTCATCATGCATTGTCCAAACCTAAAATATCCTACATTAAGCATAACTACTATTTTCTAACTTATTTTCAGGCAAATTAGTAGCATGATACTCTCCATATAAGATAACCTAGCATAATCATTTTGAGAAACTATTTCTACAACTGGCACGTGAAAAACATTTCCATAAACTATTTACACAACTAGTAGGATGCATCCTAATGTTGTTGCAGAAAAATCTTAATGGACAAATGTCATCATGGCAAAGGAATGAAACATATGAGGTTGTGCTTAAATAAGAATTTTTTTCAATGCAAGTTAACTCAATTTGACTCGAATTACTATTTATCAATAAAAATAATTTTTATTTAAGTTCAATTATAAAATATATAAATATTAGTACAAAAATAATTTTTAATATTTTAAATAATAATTCAGACTTTTGAGCTAATTAAAGATAATTTTAAGGTTAACTAATTAAAGATAATTAGTGTAACTATTTATTAAATTGAAGTAGTAAAAATCAATTTCAATTAGTACTAGCATAAATGTATATTAAATTGGACTACTTAGACAAGTAATGACCAATTTCAATAACAATATATACAAACTCATCAACTGGACTACTAATCACTAATTTAAAGTAGAGTTAACTATATAAGCAATTGGAGTAATAACAATCAATTTCAATTAGGATGAGTGTAAGTGTATATTAAATGGATTATTTGGACAAGTTTCAATTGGAATTTGAGTAACAATATATACAAAATTCATCAATTGGAGGACTAATCGTGAATTTCAACTTTAATTAGTGTAAATATATATGCAATTGGAGTAATAACAACCAATTTCAATTAAAAACTAGTGTAAGTGTATATTTTATTGGATTATTTGGACAATGACCAAATTTAATTAGAATTACTGTAACTATGTACGAATTCATCAATTAGACTACTAATCACCAATTTCAACAGCAATCAATCTAACTATATATATAACTTCATCAATTAGTCTACCAATTTTCAATTTAAGGTGGATTTAGTTTAATCATAAATGCAATTGGAACAATTTCAATTAGGACTATTGTAAATGTATATTAACTTGGACTATTAGGACAAGTAATGACCAATTTCAATTAGAATTAGTGCAGTAATTTTTATAAATTCATCAATTGAACTACTAATCACCAATTTAAAGTAGAATTAGCGAACTATATGTGCAATTGTAGTAACAACCAATTTCAATTAGAACTAGTATAATTATCTATTATATTGGACTATTTGGACAAGTAAAGGCCAATTTTAATTAGAATTAGTGTAACTATATATATATATACACAAATTCATCAATTAGACTAGTAATCACCAATTAACTATATATGTACACATTCATCAATTAGACTACTAATCACCAATTTCAACTACAATTAGTGTAACTATATATACAAATCCATTAATTGGAGTACTAATTTTCAATTTAAAGCAGACTTGTGGAACTATATATGCAATTAGGGTAGTAACAACCAATTTCAATTACAACTAGTGAAATTGTATATTAAATTAGACTACTTGGACAAGTAATGACCAATTTCATTAGAATTAGTATAACTATAATTCTTTAATATTTTAAAACAAATTATTACGTATCAAAATTTATATTAATAGAAAAATCTTAAACATGACTATGGCATGGTAAAATACATGAATAAGACATGAACATACGAATTTGTTTTCTTTGATTGATTTATTTATTTATTTAGTTTTTTTTTATTTATCAACAAAGTGAAATAGTAGGACATGTCCAAATATTGATGTAGAAAGATCTTAATGCATAAATGCTAACAAGATGGAGGAATGTAACATATTATGCTGTGTTTGGATAAAAAAGTTCAATTCAACCTAGTTCAGTTGACTTTGATTATTCATAAAAATATTTTTAAAACTTTAATTACAAAATATATAAATATTAATATAAAAAATATCAATATTTTTATATTCATATTTATTTTTTATTAATACATAATAATTCAAATAGGACTCAGTTGGCCCAAATTAAAAAAGTTTCTTGATCAAAAAGAGCCAATATGTTGCATTATTGCAACATGTTGTATTATTCTAACATGTTGCATTATTCTACTTGAATATTGGTGGGGCAACATGCCCCTCACATAGTGGAAAGTGCACACGACTTAAAAAATAAAAGAAATGATTAAATTCCCAATGAAGAAACATCCTCTTAACTGAGACTATTTCTTTTTGACGTAATAGGAGCAAGAAAGTGTAGATTCTTGCCCATTGATAATGGAAGGACCGTCAAACAAGCTGCTTGTCTAATTGGTCTTGGATGGCCACCACGAACATGCCAACACTTGGAGTCCCAGTTAATCACCTGGGCCAAGGATGATGGGATGCCTATTGAAACTAATATTCTAAGTTACGAAACTCGAAAAATCTATTCCAAAGTCTAAATGGTCTAAAGATTCGATGGTTGGGTTTTGAAGTCGGTTGCACATGATGAACAATTAGCGCCTTGTGACACCATAAATCAGTACCCTTTAGCTGCGTCTTATGTTGATTTTAGTTTTTGAATTTTGACTAGTCATTACTTTTAACATAATCCCCTTTTATGCATGAATTTGTATAAAAGAATAAATCCAAGTTTTAATTAAAGTTTAAATCCTATATGCGTCTTTTTAAGGTAGAAAACAAAAAAAAATATTGACAAAAATGATCTCTAAATTTAATTTTAAAAAATTAATATTCCATAAAAAGCATAGGATTAAAAAAATTGTTAGGCTCATGCATATCGACATAGATGTAAAAGTTAATTAGAATTAAACATAAACAGTGGAATTAAACAAAAAAAAGCACTTAGATTTCCTCAAGATCTTAGAAAGAGATGTACATGTGATAGAACTGTAATTTATAAACATAGATTTGATAGAAATCATACCTAATTAGAGACTCATAAATCTAAACATGCTGATCTTTACATGAATGCACAATATGTTATTAATGTGATTTCTTCTTAAGGCCAAAAGCAATCCAAGTATTCTGCCTCTAATAATGATCTATATAGATGCCTATTAGAGACTTCATGAAGTTCGGTGGTTTCTCGATGGAAGCCAAAAGGCTTCTCAAGCATTAACTAAAAGGTATCTTATCAATGGCGACAAATTTTAGATCTAGGAATAATTTACTTACCTATTATGCCAAAGAGAAAGAGACACAAATAGGGAAGTAATTATTTTTCATAGATGCCAATAAATGGATGCAAAAATCATAATTTTTTATGTTAGTTGATTCCACTAAGATAGAAAATAGATTTTCCACCTGTAAAGTGATCAAAAATACTTTCAAATCACTTAGAATACTATTAGACATAAAGAAGGTTTAACAAAGCCAGAATTTAAAGATTTAGCCAATTTCATAATTTTCATGAAAAATTAATCTTTTAATGCTAGAAAAATATTTTTTTATTTTCATTATGTTAAGAATGATTCAAGAACACTTAGAAAAAAACATGAAAGGATAAAGAGAGCTTAGAGACGACAAAGGTTACATCAAACCCCTTTAGTGAAGTATAGGGATTGGCACCTAAGGTTTCTCTTAACAGCCAAAAAACATTAATAATGTATTTAAACATATCCTAGACAAGGTTAGGCTTGACCAATGGATCAACTGAGCCTATTATTGACAAACCCAAAAGGTAGCCCCTCGTTAGAGTATTTCCTGGAGCCCAATTAAAACTATTTTAATTAGCTTATCCAAGATTGGGCCTTAATAGCAACTTATTAATATTTTAGCCTCATAGCACATCAAAGATAGTTATTCCATGTATCAAGCCCATTAGCAAGCCCAACTTAGAGTAGTTCACAACTAAACTCTCTTGACTTGATAATTAGGGCTTTTAGCCCAACCCTTAAATTTACATGTTAGATAAGTTAATCCATAATTAAATTTTTTAACCCAAGTAGAGCAATTTCTACTCCATGTAAATAATATTAAATAATTAATTAAATAATTATCAAATAATTATTTAATTTTCCAAATACAATTATTTGGCTTTATTTAATAATATCCCTAAAACCATGTATACAAATAGATATTATCTTAATAAGGCATTCTTTTCTTTATTGCCATATTAAGACATGTCTAATTAGATTTCATAAATCTAACTTATGTCTTAAATTATTCTTAATTGAACTTATTCAATTAAGTCCTCCTTATTATACCTTTTTATTTAATTAAGTCATAATTGAATCTCAATTTTCATCTAATAGATCAGCATATTATATGTGACCCATTAAGCTTCCATCATAATGATAATAAACATAATTACCCAATTAAGTGTATTTATATTTATAGACCAAGATTGGCCTTGAACAAGGCATCATGACCACCTAGTATGTAGAAAGAATCAATACGACCTCTTTAAGAAACCTTTCAATAACCAACCTCTTAGTATACATCATTCTTTGCATCAAATGTCTCAAAAAACCATAAGCATGGTGTAGTATCTACTCATGTATCAATCCATATTAGTTCCGACAGCTTTTGGTTAAGCCCATGAATTTAAAAAAACAATTTCTCCTAAATCCATCATGCATTGGCCAATGACTTTATCAAGTTAACCAAAGTGAAGAACCTATAAGATCTGCCTCTAATGTCACTTGGAGTGATAAATCCTCTTTGGATCACTCATTCACCCACCATATGATTCATGTCATACCCAACGTACCTTACCTTAAGTATCTGTCCATTGTAAACCCATTTTAGATAAATCTAAGTACAATACTCCTGATACAAGATGACCTAGTATCATAATTCTGAGGACTAATAACATGATTAACACATGAGAACATATTCCATAAACACTTAGTGACTTATGCCAAATGGAGTTCTCATATGGGCTATATTTGGTGAACTTGTTCCATAAAACAAGCACCTATAGTTATCCCTAGGTATCTTTATAGTTTAACTTCTGCGAAATCAAAGAGTTGTATACATCACATGCATGAAAGCTTAGCATATGCTAGTCTTTGTGCATTGTCGATGCCCTATGTTGACAATACGATGACTAGGAACATTTTTAGAAACATGGCTTTAATGTATAAGGATTTCATTATCGTAACTTATTACTAACTTTACAAGACCATTGTGTTTCATGGGCTTCATCCAATTAATGTTTGCATGATTATCATTCACTCCACTAACATGAAGGGACAACCTTGAATCACTAACTAAAGTGATTGGTTTACATTATTAATTATTATATGTCTCATCTAATCTAATTGGCTCTAGGGCATACACTAACATCTCCCACTTACACTAAGCCAAGCATTAATGCATCCAATGCCAAAATCTTTCAATTAGCAATTACTTTCTCAACTTGGACAAAGCTTTAGTACTATTTTAATATATGTTTGATTATATTCATGATAACATTATCAATGTCCTTAACTACTCGGATCACAACAAGAACCAGATTCGAATCATATGGCTCAATTGTTACTTTAATAACTATTAGAAATATATTATTGGCTTGTAAGCTAATGATTTAAATGTAACTAAAGTGTTTATTTATGACCTTTAGGGTATGTTGCAATATGGCTTGAATAAGAAACCTAACTAGCCCAACTTAAAATGGCAAGTGTACCCAATATTCTTATATATATATATATATATCTAAATATCATTTTTTTTATTTTAAGGACATATGTTGTTATTATTTTATTATTCTTTATTTTTCGTACCTGGTGACTGAGTTGTCAATATGAATCACTTACTCTACTTAACTCTAAATAGTTATTGCAAAATAACTATTTATTTTGGAGTCGCCACTAATATATTTTGGCCAGATGAGATTGGTCACCTGTCAGAGTTTATATTTTAAGGATTACAAAACACATAAAACAAATTTTGAGGTCTACGCTCATAGTAGAGATCAAATAAAAGGGTCCAAGAGTCAGTTATAATCATAAGTAAGGATTGACCTCTCTGTGATGCCCAGTAATCAGTACCTTATTAATCGCATGTTAACATAAATTTGATTTTTTTTCAATTTTAATATTTAATATTTAATTGAAATTCCCATATTTCAAAAATTAAATTTTACAAAACAAATTTATTATTCTGACAAAGTTGAGTTTTATTATTTTTGAAAATCAAAAATATCTTTCACACTTTTCAGAGAACCGGGAAAACATGAAAGATTTTATCATTCTTTATCATACCCTATTGAGAACCTGTAGAATACGAAAGGTTTTATTTTTTTCAAAAATAGAAAAATCTCAACTTTCATTTTAAAAAAAGTGTCTCGTTATTAAAATTATCCATAAAACCCCTCTCATATTCTGGTAGGAATTCCACGTAT
Source organism: Adansonia gregorii (assembly GCA_038382025.1). NCBI lineage: Eukaryota > Viridiplantae > Streptophyta > Magnoliopsida > Malvales > Malvaceae > Adansonia > Adansonia gregorii. The sequence continues at coordinate 20,368 of JBBYHO010538188.1, read as the reverse complement.
TAATTTAATAAAGAGGCTTTGCCTTAATTTTAAAAACAATACCTGATTTTATTAAAAAAAAATTGACCCTAAGACCTAAAAATGGTCCAATATGATGAATCTATTCCTGATGTGTACTTTCGACATGAAAGTATTCTAGTATTCACATAGGACTTGGTTTTAATGCAAAATTATGAAAATACCCTTAGGCATACCTTTGACATAAAAGTATCTTGGTTATCCTAAAGACCTAAAAATGATAATAAGAATGTGAATCTATCCTAAACATGCACCTTTGGCCTAAAAACGTCCTGGTGCTTACCTAAGACTCAGGTCAAAAAATTTATCAAAATACCCTTAAGGTATACCTTGGACGTGAAAATATCTCGGTACCCTACAGACACTAATATGATGATGAAATGACAAACCTATCCTCAATTTACATAAAAGCATCCCGATTACTATCTAGGACTCAATTCTAGGTAAAATTACCAAAATGCCTTTAAGGTATACCTTCATCGTGAAAGCATCCCAGTACCCAATAGACAGTAAAATGATGATGAAATGACAAACCTATCCTAAATATGGACCTTTTGCATAAAAGCATCCTGGTTACTATCTAGGACTTAGTTTTAGGTAAAATTATAAAAATGCTTTTAGGGTATACCTTCAATGTGAAAGTATCTCGGTACCCTAACAAACAGTAAAATGATGATGAAATGATGAATTTTTATTTACCCTACATAGGGAATTGAAATTCTAAAATTGGCTTAAAATGCAAAAATTACAATTAAGCCCCTAAACTTTTAAAATTTTTATTTCATACCCTATGGAAAATCAAAAGGCTACAAAAAGTTTTGAAAATTTTCATACCCTTAGGGAAGACCGTAGGAATAATAGAAATATTTTAAAGTGAGAAAAATAGCCATTTTACCTTTAAATATGAAAATTTGCTATTTAGTACCTAAACTTTTCAAAATCTATATTTAAGTCACTTCATGAAAAAAAAAATCATAAAGCATCACAACCATAGGAAAATACACGTGAAAAATATAACAAACACTTCCACAAAGATTTGGTAAAAAACCTTGGCCTTGAAGCAAAAGTTTTGAACTTTTTGCAAAATAGTCTCTAAACTTCGTAAATTTTCATTTTGACCCTTTCATGGAAAAACATCACAAAACATCATCAAAAATTATCAAACTAGGTAAGAGTCAACATAAAAATCATGGCAAAAATGTGCATGAAGATTCGGCCAAGCATTTTTAACCATAAAATAAGATTTTTTCCTTATTTTGCAATTTAATCCTTAAATTCTCTAAAATTTTAAAATAACCCCTAAAGTGCTAGAAACACCTAAAGCATGTTTGAAAACACATGAATCATGGTTCCCATGATCGCAAAGCTCTCAACCAAGCACAAACTAACCTAAAATCATGAAATCAAGACAAAAATAAACACAATATCATAATCATCATCATTAACTCCAGCTAGATTCAGCCAAGGCGAAAAATATCAAAGATAAATATGTTTTGATATAAAAAATCATGAAAACAAGCATAAATAATTGTTATTAAACTTAAATCAAAGTAAAACCATAAAATAAATATATTAACATACTAATCAACATATTAACATCAAAAAAACATGAAAGAAATAATTTAAACATCATCATAAATACAAAAACAAATCAAAATCATAACAACTACAATAATATTCCATAAAAAAGATTTAGCTTAAAAAAAACAAGAAATACAAAAATTTTAAAGTCATTGTGTTTAGCCATTCAACATGTATGATAATCTATGAGCTTTAAAATTATTTTCACTAATGATTAACGATAAAAAAGAATCAAAATGAAAAAAACTAAAGAATCAAAAAAATATATGATCCTTTCTTGCATGGACCCTACTGCAGAAGAATAAAAAAAAAGAAATCTAAAGAAAATAAGTGTTTATACCTTAAGGAAAAAAAACTTGAAAACTATGTGAAACATGTGTTTTTTAGTGTTTTTTTTCTTTTTTCTCCAAAAACATCTATGAGAATTTTTTTTCTCCTCCTCTTGAATGGAGAGTTAGCCAAGGCATAAAAAAATGCCTTAGCTGAAAGTTTTCTATACAATTCCACCAATTCTTTTCATTTTTTATTTATTATTATTTATTATATTTTTCATTATTATTTTTAATTGGATTTGATTTAAATAAATGGTTTTTGCCTTTTAGTGGATTATGCCATCTATGACATCATCAAGGTCTAGATAATTTTAGAAGATATTTATATAATACGTAAAATTATATGGCAAAAATTATTTAGAAAGACTAAATTATAAAAATTATAAAATTATGTACTTAAAACAAAATTTCATATGATCAATTTAATTTAATATAATAATAAAAATGATTTTTAATTTACAAGAAAAACATTAAAAATAAAAACTCGTAAAAGTTTACGAAAAAAACCTTACCAAAAAAATTATTATATGTGAAAGATGCAAAACTCATAAAATAAATTAAATTTTTGAAACTAATTTAATATTATTTAAACAATAATATTTGAAGAATTTTAAAAATTATAAACCAAGAAAAACTTTTGAAAAAATTTACGGAGTAAAAAACTCTATATTTTGAAAACAAAAGAAATCTAAAAGAAATTGCAAAACTCATAAAATAAAATGAATTTCAGGAAGCTGATTTAATATGGATTAAACAATAATATTTAAAGAATTTTAGAAATTATAAATTCAAAAAATTCCTCCAAACAAATTTACAGAGTAGAAAATTCTGTATTTGGAAAACGGAAAAAACCTTAAAATTTATAACATATAAATGAAATTTGAAAAACTTATTTACTTTTTGTTAAATGAATTTCAAAATTTTAAACTTCAAAACTCGAGAAAATTCCACTAGCAATCTTACAAATAAAGGAAAATTCTTATTCTAGAACCGAGAAAAATTCCAACAAATATATTGAAACTTATACAAAATGAATTAGATAAAACATATTATTAATAATATAAATTTACAAACAGGTAAAGATGAAAATTAAAAAAAAAATTACTAGGAAAGATTTCATGAGTATAATACTCGCTGTGCTGTGAAAAATTTAAAATTAATTATTAAAATGAGCAACTTGATGCCTTATGGTATAAAATGTGAATATGAATTTTTCATTGAATATTTTTGATTTTTCGGAGTGAATATAGGCATAAATACCATATAGGTATCAATAAAAATATATGACAATTAATTTCCCAAATTTTATGAAAATTTTTCAAAAAATTCCTTAAAACAAAAATTTTGACTGTGATATCATCCACTAAGATAGATTTTAGAAATTATTAAAAAAATATTTTTTGAAAATATTCATCTTATATATCCAAAATTAAAAATCAAAATATGACTTTTTCTATCATGTGAACTTACGGCCATTTAAACATGACGAAAAAAGCCTTGAAAATGTCTTGTTTATCTTAAAAAAATTATTCCTAATGAAGGTTGTCGTTAAGTTCTCAATCTTAGATATTCAAGATTATCAAAAAATAAACCCGCATGAAATTAAGTGTCTATGGGGTATAAACATGCAATCCTCTCTAATTTGGAACATTTTCCAAATAATTGCATTTTTAACGTGATGGCTATTTATCACTAAGTCAAATTATAATCTTTAACTTTTAAAGAATCATAAATACATCCCTCTAAATCCTACATGTGTAGATTTAAAGAGAATTGCATTTGAAAATTATTTTTGAATCCCATAAGTTATAGGCCATTTAGTATTCTTAATACTATTGTAAGTGTATGTTTGAGAATAATGTGACCATAAAATTGAAAAATTTTGTGACTAATGATATTTAATAGGGATTAAATCTAAGCTCGACATGGAAACTAGTAATCATCCTCAATTGGCATGTAAATGCCAATATATGCATCTTATGTTTATGAATAAATCAAGATTATGTTTCACAAACACTAATCAAGATGCCAAGCTTTGATCAGCATCTTTAGGGTGGCCATTACATATGGTCTATCTTCATTACTCTTTTCATTTAGGCCTTACAATATGTCATGCATATTTAAGCACCAACATCTATGTATCATACACCAAGAGAAAAGAATTAATCTCATTTTATATCTAATATTGCAACTTTTATAAGTTTCCTAATTTTGATAAATCAAAACTTTCCTTGCAATCTTCACTTTATTAATCTAGCTATCCACTATGCTAGCATATTCTCTTATCATATCCATTGTCGATCTTCGAAAGAAAGTATAAGGATAATATATGGATTATGATCTATGTAAAATGATCAAGTTTCAAAATACATAATATGAGGCATAACTAGGAACTTTTGACATATTGCTTTGCAGTAATTCCTTAAGGATGTCAAATCTCTTATTATGATTATCCTTATAGAATAATTCTTTATTCTTTAAGGTTTTAGATGACTTCATGAACTTAGATAGTCATTTGCTCTTTTCAAAGTTTAGGCATCATAGTAGCCATCATCACAATGTGGCTTCATCAAGGTCATCAATATAAATTTGATAGACTGCCCTTGACCCGGTGGGCTATTCTTTGATATACCATTCAATATAGGCCTAGTCAATGGAGTCTGGCCTTTTAAAACTTATTAGCATTACATATGCGACTTAGCAATAGTCTATTAGTTATTTTATGTTTATATCCATTATGAACTAAAACATTTTATAAATAATAATCTGCAATTTCAATCATTAAGTAAGGTTTTACAACTTTAATGATTGTCCTCTTTGTTTTATCGAGATTATAACCCATAATCATAATCTGAGAAGTTTAATGCTTGAATCTTCTTAATAAGCTAGGCATCTTTTTCATCCTTCTATAACATTGAGTCAGCTCAACGAACTACCAAAAAAACTAATTAGGTAGGTAACTTTGTTTTAATTGCACCTTTATGCAAATCCTAGATCACTTAATGGCACCTCTTTGCCTAAATACATCATATGTATTTCACTGACCATTGCTTCAACACCATGCAATCAAGTTGTATGCATCCATGCAATATGGCATTAGTTGAGTAAGACCTATCTTTCATAACTTAAGCAACTCGAGTGAAAGGAACCATGGGTCAGTTCAACAAATCTTTATAGCTAGAACTCGGGTATCTTGTTATGAACAATGGAAGGTGTTTGATCATACATAGGCATACTCAATATTTTACAAGTGACTTTTAATCATTTATCTAAGGGTTCGTAGCTTTGTTTGATTAGTGAGCTTAGCAGTTTATTCAATCATATGTAACATATAGATAAATTCAAAAATAAATCTGACTCATGCAATCTACTAGGATGATAATGGACTTTATCTATCTTGTTTCCTTGAGCCATTAGGAAACTAGTTGGTTAAACAACAAGGGATATCATACAACGTCTTTGCAAGTCTTGAAGATGATATCCTTACTCCTTTTTTCTTGGTGTCGTCTTCTTTATATCTTGGATTTGCATAAATTCTAATCTTAACCTAAATCTAAATCTGTAGGTCCTATGTAATAGTTACATATTTTGGCAAGAAACCTCAAGTTAGGTGAGAAGAGAATTTATAAACCAAAATTAAAAAAGAAGGCAAAGTTCACATACCCTATGTATAAAATAAATAACAAAAGAAAATTTTAACCATCCACAACCTAGTCATACTAAGGTATAGTCCATAATCATTCTCATGCTATCATAATCATATTATAAGCATGATATTAAATAAGCTTAGCTAATATCACTTAGTGATCTTGTATGTCATTTGCATAAACATCTTCAATCAATTTGAGATGATTTATCAATTTATTCAATAATTTTGGTTCTTTAATTAAAATATTTTAAATTAAAATTTCTAATTTTTAGCAAGCATGTCTTAAATTGCTCATTACCTAACTTTTAGGTTATTTGTCCTAATCAGGACATTATCTAACTTATAGATAACTTTTCCTAATTTCGACGAACCATCCATTTTAGGAAACTTGTTTCCCAAAAATAACATTTTAAGACACTAAATTGGGCATTACCTAACCTTTAGGTTATTTGTCTTAATTAGGATATTATCTAACTTTTAGATAACTTTGTCTTAATTTGGATAAATTATTTAACATCTAATATTTCCTAAACCATTTAGGAAAATAGTTTCCAATTTTGAAAGTCTTAGTAGTTGGACCATATTAATTTAATTAAGAAATAATTTTCTTACATGATTAACATTTATTCTAATCACATTAGAACAAACCCTAAACAAATTAGGATTGATCATTTAAATTAGATATATTTTTCAATTAAACAATTTAATTGAATTTTATTTTCATGCTTATTATATTATCCCATTCATATCTTAAACAATTTAAGAATTAATATAATTGAATAATTAGGTATTTAATAATAAGCAAGAGTTTTAATCGAACACACCCTCTTAGGGAGTCCTTGTCCAACTAAGAGTATGCTCCATGCATGGCTATTTTAGCCATCCTAATCAAACACTATTATATTCCTTGCAATAAACCTCTAAAAATATAGCAAGTTTGCAGCAACATTTTGCTACCATTGATGCTTCAACAAGGTTCCAATGAGGAAGATGAAATGTTGCACACATCAAGTACATCTAATGTGCCTGAACGTCTCAAAATTGCAATCTTTTCAACTCCAAATTTTTCTAGGTAATATTATGAGCTTTTCATGATACTTTCAAGTAGAAAAAAGAAAGGAAAAAGTTGCATTAATAGTTGCTAAAAATTCAACACCATCAAAACGCTAAAATGGAGCCATTCTGGCAATAGTCAACACCAAAATGTTAACAGATGACTCAAATATTAATTTAATTAAAAATATAGTTTAAACTAATTAATATTTATAATAAACATGGATTAACATATTAGAGAAATAAAATTAAAAACAAACAATTTCTTTAATTTTTAATTCAAGAAACAAATCAAAACAATATCAAAATAAATTGAAAAGCTTAAGACATGTTAGGACTTTAATCTAAATAAATTAAAACAATTTTAGTTATTTATTTAAACACTTTTAAACATGATTAAAGCCAAAATTACATTCTATCCAGATTTAAAAATTAATTAAAAATTTTTAAAAAAATTTACCAAAACCATAAAATTACTAAATAAACAAATCAATTAGATTATCACCAAAAATCGACAAGGCAGATCACATGTAATCTACAAACCCTAGACTTTGATACCATTAAAAGGAAATCTCAAGCTCATGCATATCAACGTAAGCATAAAAATTAATCAGAATTAAACATACATAATGAAGTTTAAAAAAAATACTTAAATTTCCTTAAGATCTTAGGATGAGATGTACATGTGATCGAAATGCAATTTAAAAACATGGATCTGATAGAAATCATACCTACTCAGAGACTCCTAACTCTAAACATGTCAATCCCTACATGAACGCATCACGGGCTGATTATGACAATTTCTTTTTAAAGCTAAAAACAGTCCAAGTGCTTTGCCTCTAACAGTAATCAACATAGATACCTATTAAAGGCTTCATGAGGTTTGATGGTTCTTCGATGCTAGCCAAAAGGCTTTTCAATTCTCAACCAAAATGTTTCTCATCCATAGGTACAGATCTGACATAATCTAAGGAATTCCCTTACTTATCGCACTAAAGAGAAAAAAAAATAGCTCTGTAAGAAAGTAGCTATTTTTTGCAAATGCCAATAAATGGATCCAAAAACCATAAGTTTTTATTCTGGTTAATTCCTTTAAGACTGAAAACTGATTTTCTACCTTCAGAGTGATCAAATACACTTTAAGATCACCTGGAATACTAATCAACACTAAAGAGGCCTAAAAAAAGAAGGATTATGGGACTTGGTCAATTTCACAACTTTTGTGAAAATTTAATCTCCCAATGCTAGAAATTTATTTTTCTATTTTTTTTTCAAAAACAATTCCGAAACAGTTAAAAAAAGCATGAAAGCATAAAGAAAGCTTAGAGAATACAAAGGTTGCGCCAAAACCCTTTAAGAAAGTATAAAAATTGGCTCCTAAGGTTTCTCTTATGCTCTTTATTACCCAAAAAGGCTTAATAATGTATTTAAATACACCTTGAGCAAGGTTAGGCTTGACTATTGGGTCAACTAAGCCCATTACTAACATGCCTAGAAGGTAGCCCTACTTTAAAGTGTTTTCTGGAGCCTATTTTAATTAGCTTATTTAAGATTAGGCAAATTTAGGCCTTAATAGTAACTTGCTAATATTTTACCCTAAAAACCGATCAAAGATAGCTATTCTATTTGCCAAGCCCATTAGCAAGCCCAACTTAGAGTAGTTCACAATTAAACTCTTTTGGCTTGATAATTAAGGCTTTTGGCCCAACCACTATATTTTAATGATAGATAATTTAATACATAGTTAAATTTTTTAACCCAAGTAAACATGTAAATAATATGAAATACTTAATTAAATAATTATCAGATAATTATTTAATTTTTCAAATATGATAATTATTTAATTTTTCAAATACAATTATCTGGCTTTTTTGAATAATATCCCTAAAACCATGTCTACAAATAGATATTATCTTGATAAGACATTCTTATCTTTATTACCATCTTAAGATATCTCTAATTAGATTTCTTAAATCTAATTTATGTCTTACATTGTTCTTAATTGAACTTATTCAAGTAAGTCTTCCTTATTACACCTTTTATTTAATTAAGTCATAGCTAATTAAATCCCAGTTTTAATCCAATAGATCATCTTACAATGTTTGACCCATTGGGCTTCCATCACAATGACAATAAATACAATTACCTAATAAAGTGTACTTACATTTATGACCATGATTGGCCTCTAGTAAGACATCACGGCCATCCGATATGCAAGAAGCGTTAATATGACCTCTTTAAGAAACCTTTCAATGACCAGCCTTTCAATGTACTTTAGTTTTTCCACTAGATATCCCAAAAAGACCATAAGCATGATGCAGTTCTACTTATGTATCAATCCATATTAGTTTCTGCAACTTCTAGTTAACCTTATAAATTTATAGAAACAATTTCTTCTAAATCCATCATGCGTTGGCCAGTGACTTTATTAAGTTAACCAAAGCCAAGAATAGATGAGATATGTCTCCAATGTCATTTGAAGGGGTGAATCCTCTCTAGATCACTTGTTCATCCCCATGATTCAGGTCATACCCAATGTACCCTACCTTAAGCATCCATCCAAGTCTAAGGACTAATATACGAGATGACACTCTTCATACAAGATGACCTGATATCATAAGTCTAAGGATTAATATACATAACTGGCACATGAGAACATATTCCATAGACACGTAAAAGACTTATATCAAATAAAGTTCTTATATGAGCTATCGCAACGTACCTTGGGATGGATCTTCACGGATCTATGAGTGTATATGACTTAAAATATTTTTTGGACTTGGAATGTCTCACCGAGATTTTTCCTTTGCAACGTGATAAGAACGAGAAAGTATAGATTCTTGACTTATGACACAGTGAAAAAGGACCATAAAACAAATCACTCATTTTATTGGTATCGGATGACCATCATGAGATGGCCAACGCTTAGAGTTACCATCAATCATTTTCGACTAGGAATAACCGGATGCCTATTGAAACCTATATTTTAAGTTACGAAACTTAAAATATCGATCTCGTGGTCTACATAATGCAAAGATTCACCTTTTGGGTTTGAGAGTTGATTACGCGTGATGGGGTAGGAACCTCTTCAAGATGCCTAAAATCAGTACCTTAATAGCTATGTCTTATTTTGGTTTTGATCTTTACTTGTCACTATTTTGATATAACCCTCTTTTAATGTATAAATCTTATAGAAATACAAATCTAAATTTTGATGAAAAAGTTTTAATCTCATATACGCCTCAGAAAGATAGGGAATATAGGGATTTTTTAATAAAATGACCTATGGATTTTACTTTGAAAATGGAATGTTCCATTTTAGGCACTAGAGAGATACCCACGTGGAACATTACCTTTAATTTTATTTGAAATATTTTGAAAACATGAATGCAAATAATCATCACAAAGAAATCATGTTAGTAAGGCAATAAATGAAGTAACATAAAATGGATCATTCAATGCAATGATAAATAAAAGGGATGAACTATTAGAATTTATCTCACAAATGGCATTGATTATTTGGGAATAACTGAATCGACAATTTTCGAGATGCATTTAGGTTCCTTGATTAAACAAGGTTCATTTGGCATATTCATGAAAGTTCGAGAAGGAGAAAATTAACTGTAGTTGAAAGACAAGGTTAGAGTATCCCTTCAGAAAGGTGAGGTTAGAGTATCCCTGTGGATGATAAATAATTTTTGGCAATGGAAGATTTTTAAATCTTGGCAATCATGAAAAATGAGGTTAAAGTATCCCTTCAGAAGGTCGAGATTGGAGTATCCTCGAAAGTGGCATATCTGATGCTTTTTTAAAGAAGTCGAGTTGGAAAAATTAAGTTAATAAAATCTTGTGATTTAGAAGACGGGTGAGCATTTTGACGACATTTGGTGAATAAAATTATTGTGAATAAGGAATGTAAAGATGTAAAATGTGTTTGTGCCTTGATACGAGTCTATGGGAGGTCAAAGTATGTTCTCAAGTCTGATCGGGGTGATACGAAGAGATTTGAATGTCTCTAGATGAAATTCAGGAAAACAACTCAATTTTGACCATAACTGAAAATAGGGGATAGCATCACACTATCCTACTTCCCAAATTTATTCTAAATTGGTTTGGAGGATTTAGAAGGTGGACAAAACTGCTAGAAAGCTAAATCAATGAGGTTCAATCTAAAAATATTTCTAATATCCCAAAAAGTAACTTACTGGGTGAATAAATTTTCAAATTTGGAAAAATTTTGTTGCTGGTAGAGCACACAAGAATCAAGGCATGTCAAATATGAAAAATCATTTCAGACATGTTTGGTATCAAAAAATTACAAATAGCACCTTTCTAGAAAGTGAATTTCATGAAAGTTTTAGGAAAAATGGTTGAAATATTTGGAAAAACCATTTAGTAGGCCTAAACAGCCCAACCAAAGTACATCTTCAGATTCTAGAGGTTTTGGATAGTTTAGATTTGAAAAATCATAACTCTCTCATCCGGAATGATCCGAGGGTGAATAAGATATTGTTCGAAAGATAATTCGATATACTTTGAAAGAAAAATATCAAAAAATTCATGAAAAATTATTTAAGATTTTAAACTAATTTTTCAATTTGCTATAGTTGTACTGCCAGCAAATGACAAAGCAAAGCAAAGGATATCTCTCATTTTTTATGTCTACGGGTCTAAACTCGAGTCATTGATGTTTGAACATCTATGACTGAAAGGAAAGAGTGGCATGACCATCATGAACTCATTTGCACAGCCTCGGAGTAGTTTGGGGCAATAAAATAGCCTATTGATAATACCACTCAAGGTTTTGACTCAAAAGAAAAGGCACATACATTTTGGGGATGAGTGCAAAGCCATTTTTGTTGGAAAATCAAATGATTTAAGCTTGCTTAACCAAGATTTCAGATCTAGAAAACTTAATTTTCCCTAAAATATTTTGCTAACTTTAAGGGACATGCTAGGTCCATGCTAATCCTCATTGGTTGAGGTTGACATGCTTGGCTTGGGGGGTTTTGAAAATTAGTTTTTGATAGCCATCAAACCTACATTTTGACAAGGAGAAGGCAACAAAAATACAAGGGGATGGCACATAACATGAATGGGATGCTAACTCTACCAATGGTCTAGACAAAGAAAGTGTTACTCATTTTGACAATAAAATGTTATGGATGCTGAAAATGGCAATGATTCATGCAAGTTAATGTGTAAATGTGCTTGAAAAGTGTTAGGCTAATGATTCATACATGGAATAAGGATAACAAGATGCATGGATATGGTATAAAATGCATGAGCAAGAAATATCAAACTAATGAGGATGAAATAAGGCATTTTCCACATCAAATGGGCATTAAGGCATCCAAATCTCGAACTACCACAACTAAAAGCCATAATAACGCATGATAATCCTACGAGGGTGATGGAAATATGGAGAGCTCACTAAAATGAAGATGCTGAAAAACAGAAAATGTAAGTGATAAAGTAGAAAGCTATACCAATAAAACTTCAATTTTCAGCCATGTAGTTGGAGCAACAGAGATGGCTTGAATTTCCCTCTCTTCCTTGCTGTTAATAAGCAAGAAAAAGAGAGAAAAAATAAGGTTTTGGTTCTAGTATGGATGAGGTTGATTTTTAGAATGTGTGGTGGTTGAAAGTGAATGTTTTGGGGCTATTTTTGGGTGGTGAGTGGTGAGCTACGGGATTTGGTTTTCTTGGTGTAGGAATATGTTTTGGAAGCTGAAAATGAGCTAGAATCTAACCTTTTTTAGCTAAGATAGAAGTGGTCCATTTATACCAGCATTTTAGAGCCAATTTGGAGTGTTTTTTTAGTTATTTCTCAAGGAGGGCAAAGTGATGTCAGCATGGTGGCTATAGAGTGGCTGTAGGGAGCAACTTGCTGCTAATGTGATGGGCAAAGGTTGGCTGGTTTAAATGCTAAAATGATTTTCTAGCAAATGGGGTGGCTGATGTTAATATTGCTCAACAAACTAGGGAGTAGGGTGATAATGTGATATTGACCTTTTTTATCTAATTTAGATTTTCTAGCAAATGGGGTGGCTGATGTTGATATTGGTCAACAAACTAGGGAGTAGGGTGGTCATGTGATATTGACCTTTTTTATCCAATTTAGACTTTAAAAAAATGTTTTGATTAATTCAAAAGTTTAAATTCATAATATGATATGTGTTTTAATCATTCCTGATGCAAAGAAACGAGTTAAAATCGAGTTTTGAATCAATGGTGGGTGAGTAAAAAATGCTTGTACCATGAAAATGGCCTAGATGTATCAATAAATTGTAGAATGTTTCAATACATTTGGTCCAAAAACCTTAAGTGTATCAATACAAGGAACATTGTATTGATACTATGAACCACTATATCAAGTCTATGAACCACTGTATCGATACATGTTGATATGTATCGATACATTGCTTTATAGAATGCATGTTTCGATCTTGGCATGGCCTAGTATCGATACAAAGGCTCATGTATCGATACATCTACATGTTGTATCAATAAAATTAGGGATATTTCAAATTTTTGGATTGTTGGATCATTGTATCGATATATGATAACCATGTATCGATACATTTAAGTAAAATTATGAATTTTCTCATATATTTTATCCCCAGACGCCTTGAACTTTACTATTTGATGCCACATTTTTGCATTTACATTTGGTATGATCCTTAGGCCTTCTTGACCTCCTCAAAATACTTTTTCGCCGAGTGATAATGCCCCCTCTCAAGTCCACGCTCCAGATTGCTATAAATTAGCCCGGATAAAATAAGGTGTCTACATGAGCTTATTTCCACAAAGCAAGGACACTTTATTTCCACAAAGCAAGCATCTATAGCTATCATCAAGTATCTCTATACTTTAACTTCTTGAAATTAGAGATTTGCATGCATCAAATGTAGGGAAGCTCAGCATATGCTAGTCTTTCTGTATCGTTAATGCCTCTATCTTGATAATATGATGACCAGGAACGTTTTTAGAAACATGGCATTTATATATAAGGATCTCACCATCATAACTCATATCTCATCATCATAACTCATTACTAACTTTGCAAGGACATTAAATTTCATGCACTTCATCCAATTAGTGTTTGCACGATTATAAATCACGCGACTAACCTGAAGGAAAACCTTGAATCATTAACTAGAGTGATTGGTTTACGTTATTAACTATTATATGCCTCATCCATTCCGATTGGTTTTAGGACATATATTAACACTAGAGGGATACCAAAACGAAAAATTACCTTTGTGATTTTTAAAAACAGGTTTGAAATATGAATGTAAAATGAACATCATGAAGAGAAATGTTTTGTAAGAATAGAAAAAAAGTAAAATAATATTACATAACATAAATCACACAAAAAAAGGAGGATGGTTGATCGAGATGTATATAATAATTATCATTAGTACGTTTGGATTCATTTGTTGATTAAGACGTGAAAGCCAATTTGGATTTGAAAAATTAAGAGAAACCTGGGAAAGAGAAAATCTAATTTTTAACTATTTTTGAAAATACAAGATTAAATGACATAAATTAACAAAGGTTTAATAATTTCTTAACAAAATGACATTTTTGACATTTCTTAACAAAATAAATGATTTTTTATTTAAAATGTAGGAATTGATAAAAATAAAGATGATAAAATTTGAAAAATGTTTATGTCTTGATCCAAGCCTTAGGGGCTTGACAAATGTTTCTAGACTCGATAGGATTGACTGGACTCACTCGAAGGGATTCAAATGGCATGTAGAAGGAATTCAGAGAAATCAATAAATTTTGAGTAATGTAAAAAATAAGGGACAACATCGCATTATCTGTTTTCTTGATTTTATTTTAGACTAATCCGAAGGTTCTAGAAATCGAGTAAGGTACCATTGGAAAGATAAATCAATGATAATTAATGTAAAAGTATTTTTAAAAATTCTTGTAAAATCACTTTCTAGGAGGAAATAACTTTTGAAGTTGGGTTTGATTCAGCACAAGGGACACATGCGAAGGAAAAAGTGTGACAAATTTTTAAAAATCATTTTTGGACACATTTGGAATCATTAAATTGCAAATCATACTGTCTAGAAAGGGAATTTCAAGTTTTTAGGACAAGTATTTAAAATTTCTAAAAATTCATTTGAAGGATCGAAGTGACCCAAATAGAATGTTGATAGCTAATTCTTAGGATTCAAGATAGCAAAATTTCGAAAAGTGTAGCTCCCTCATCCAAAATTATCTGAGGGCAACTAAGACACCAATATCAAGGTAATTTGATTCCCTTTAAAGGAAAAAAATCCCAAAAAAAAATCATTTATGGTTTAAAAATGAGTTTTCAAATTAGGGGCACAATGCTATCAGCTGAAAATAGGGAAATTTTTAGTTTTTTGGATTTAGACACTCGAATGTTCGTAAGGAAGAAGATCAATGATAGTAGCTTCGTGAGCTCATTTGCATAATCCTAAAGTACTCTGGGTTGATGAAACAACCCTTTAAATATGTCACAAGCAAAAAACACTAGACACAAGACCAAAACGCTAGTAACATAGGAAAAATTAAAAGACATATTTTGTTTTTGAAAATTAGAACATTTGCCCTTATTTGGCCTTGAATCCGAACAAGAAAAGCTTGATTTATCCCTAAGATTAGAAGACTAATTAATAAAAAACATTAAATCCATATTGATCTTTAGTTATTAAAGGTAATAAACACATAGAGTGTGCTTAATCAATCAAACATGGCATTTAAATATGAAAAAGATGAAAAATGCAAGAAAAATAAATAAAAAGATCCATGGACATTTTAGCTTCATGAATGACATCAAAAATCATGAAACGGAAGGTGATACAGGCATATTTAGATATAAAAAGATGTTAGAATTTTCAAGACGCACCAAAACGTGATTTCAAGACAAACAAAGCATATACACGTTGTTATCATAAAAAAATCATATCAAAATACCATCAAAGCATCAAGAATCCTAATGCTACCATTATCAAGGCCATAATAATGCATGGATATCTTAAGAAAAAGTCATGCTTTCATAAAAATCACTCATTAAAATAAGATGATGAAGAAAAAGAAAAAAAAATGAATAGAGAAAAAAAAAGAGTATTCAAAAGAGCTTGAAAACCTTGCCTTTATTGTTAAGCAAAAAAACTTTCCACATTTTAGTTTACTTTCTTCCATTCCGTTACTATAGATTAGTAAAATGGAAGGGGTTTTAGAGAGCATAAATGAATAGAATTGAGGGTTTTTGGAAAGTTTTTGGTGGTTGCTTTGGCTTGCTACATGAACGAAAGATTTTTGGCTAAAGAGACCTTATAAGAATGTATCAAAAAGTGTGTTGACCAAGCATGAAAACAACATTTATATAGCATTTGATTTCAGCCATCAAAATAACCTAGCAAAGTGGGCATTTGGGACATTTTCATGTATAATTTGATGAGTCATTGTACCATGGGTTTAGCTTTCAACATTTGATTGGTTAATGTATGTAGTCGAAGAAAGCCTTGCATGGGCTAGTACATTGAGTAATGCAAATCTTGCCTTTTAATAAATCAAATTATAACATGAAATGTCCCTATATCAGGCTTAATGGACCCTTCAAAAAAGTGACAAACCAATCCTCAAGGCCTCAAATAAAATCGGCACGATTTCCATGAAGTTTATTTTGAAAATAGCTGATTCTTAGAGCAAATTATAGCCAAATTCATGTTTAAATGCAATAATGCAAAAGGTGAAAAAAATGCCACAAACTAGGCAAAATACATAAGATGATAAAAAGTAATTTTGCCTAGGATGTATTGATACATTCACTTACATATCAATATATTTGAACAAAAATCATAATTTTTCTATGACATAACTCAGTATCGATATAATTGGCAAACGCTTCCATACATTGAGCAAATATATCGACATATTGCTTTTTGCATCAATATAACCAAATGATTTTTTAATTTTGATGACATTGAGGTCCTGCATCAATACATAAAGGCTACGTATTGATACATACATGCAAAAATGTGAAGTTTACGCATCTTTGGCTCTCCAAAGACCTCAACTTTGCTAGAAATGATAGCCAAACAAAATAGGGTGTCTATAATTGGCATTAAGTAGAACTGAATTGGCCCAAATTGAAAAAAAAAATTCATGTCATATTCATCAATTTTATTGTGTTATAATCATATTTAAGTCATTTTATATTTATATAAATTTTGATACTTAATAATTTATATTAAAATGTTAAAAAATTATACAAATTTTGATACATAATAATCGATTACTTTCATAAGTATTCGATGAGTGTTACAAGATACATGAAAGTATGTATCATTAATGCCTTAAATATTTAGGTGCACCAGTATTTAACTTCGGTACACCTTTTTTCATAAATTTTAGAGAAAAGGCATGCCTCTTAATACTATCTAAATGCTTTTAAATGCTTTACAAAACCATCTTTGAAATATGTACATGAAGTATGGGTTCCGATATGAAATTTAGGTGTGTCATTTTACTAAAATTCAAAAAAGATGCTAGCTTTTTTAATCCATCTAAGCATACCTAATGCTATACAATGAAGGCATATATCACTAATGCTTTAAATATTTAGGTGCATTGGTAAATAATTTTGGTGCGATGTGTCTTATAATTCCATCTATTAGCCAATATTTAATTTAGGCATGCCGATATTTAATTTCAGTGTGCCTTTTCTATAAAGTTCAAAAAAGGGCGTGCCTCCTAATTCCATTTATGCATTGATATTTAAATTAGGCATGTTGATATTAAATTTCAATGTGCCTTTTTTTTTAATTTTCAAAGAAAAAGAGTACCTCCTAATTCCATCTATAAGTCGGTATTTAATTTAGGCATGACTATTTTCATATCTATGCACTATTCTCTTTACTACAGTGAAAGGTAAAATTTTGTTAATACAGAAAATGGCCCACCAGAAGTAGGAGAAAGCTTGACATTCGTATAAGGAACAACACATTCATAAATGTTGTAGCCGATATACAATGTAGGCATGCCAATTTGGTGCATAAAATTTATGCCCTTAATTAGGCTCGGTGTTTCCATGCAATCATTGTGCAGTTTTGATTTTCAAATTGGTAATGATTTATGTAATTATGATGAAATTTATTATTAGATAATGTTTTATCTTATTCGTAATATTTTTATGTAATTGGTAGTGTATTATGTATATCTAATGAAAGTTATTGTTAGGTACTAATTTAGCTTGAATTGAAAAAGAGTCTTACCTAAGCACAACTAATACGTTGCACTCCTACACTATATTGGCATTCATCCATTAAGAACTTTCCACATCAACTGTAGATATGTCCTAATAATATTTTGCTTTTCTGATAAATAAAAAAAAACTAAAAGACAATAAACAAATCAAAGATTGGTAAAATTGAAACTATCTCGTCTGCTTGTTGTAGGTAACTTGGCAATTCTTATATTCATGTAATGTTCATATGTTATCATGTCATAATCGTGTTTAAGGTATGTTATAATTATATAAATTTTGATAAGTAATAATTCATGTTATATAGATTTTGAGATATATTTTCATATTACGTCAAGTTATATTTTAATTATTTTATCCGCATCATATTCATAATTGTACCAAGAAAATGTCATATTAATATTTAAGGCTAATCTAATTATAAATAATAAATCACTTTTTAAGATGACTTTAATATAATTTTTTAAATATTGAAAGCTTTATTTCTTTTTAATAAAATATTTTTCATCATATATAATTGATAAATAAGTTTAGTTGATAAATTTTTTGTTGTTTTCTTATCTTTTTACACAAAACCCAAGGAAAGTAGAGACAAGTATAAAGTGTCAATCAAATCTAAATATTGTGATTTATTTATCAAATCCAAATATTAAAACGTTTTAGTTCCCATAGTTCTCATTGAAAATGTTTCTATTATAGTTGTCACTATTAGTACTATTATTATGTTATTTAAAATTATTTTTTATAAAATGTTACTTTTATTATTTTGAAGACAACACTTGGTAAGTTATAATCCAACCTTCTTAATTTTAGTTATATGATGGTATACAAAAATTTAGATTTTGGTATGTTTATTGCAGACACCTTATTTTGTCCGAGCAAATTTTTAGCAATCTAGAGCATGGATGTAAGAGGAGGTAATGATCGCTGAGCAACAGCGAAAAAGTATTTTGAGGATGTCAAGAAGGCCTAGGGATCATATCAAAAGTAAGTGCAAAGATTTGGCATCAAATAACATAGTCCAAGGTATTCGGGGACAAAAGATATTAGAAAATTTACAATTTTACTTGAATGTATCGATGCATGGTTCTCATGTATCGATACAATGCTCCAATGCTCCAAAAATTTGAAATGTCCCCATTTGTATCGATACAACATGTAGATGTATCAATATAGGACCTCATGTATCGATACTAGACCATGCCAGGACCAAAATATGCATTTTGTAAAGGAATGTATCGATACATATCAACATGTATCGATACAGTGGTTCATAGTATCGATACAATGGTTCATAGTATCCATACAATGCTCATTGTATCGATACACACAAGGTTTTTGGAACAAATCTATCGATACATTATGCAATGTATCGATACATGCAGGCCATTTTCATGGTCCGAGCATTTTTTGACTTGTCCACCATTGATCCAAAACTCGATTTTAACTCATTTGTTTGCATAATGAAAGATTAAAACACATATTAGATTACGAATTTACACTTTTGAATTAATCATAACATTTTTTTGAAGTCTAAATTGGATCAAAAAAGGTCAACATCACATGATCACCCTACTCCTTAGCTTGTCAACCAATATCACCATCAATCACCCTATTTGCTGGAAAAGCATTTCAGCATTTAATCTAGCCACCCTATGCACATCACATTGGCAGCAAGTTGCTTCCTACGGCCACCCTATAGCCACCATGCTGACATCACCTTGTCCCCTTTGAGAAATGGCCAAAAACACATCTAATTTAGCTCCAAAAGGCTAGTATAAGTGGACCACATCTATCTCAGTAGAAAAAGGTTAGATTCTAGCTTATTTACATTTCTAAAAACACATTCATACACCAAGAAAACCAAATCCCATAGCACTTCACCCACCATCCAAAAATAGTCCTAAAACACTTACTTTCAACCATACACACTCCAAAAAGCTCCATCATCCATACCATAACCAAAACCTCATTATTTCTCTATTTTCCTTACTTGTTAACAACAAGGAAGAGAGAGAAATTCAAGCCATCTCTGATGCTTCAACTGTTTGGCTAAAAATTGAAGTTTTTTTTTTGTATAGCTTCTCACTTTATCATTTTCATTTTTTGCTTGTCACAACTTTCATCATTGTAGTGAGCTCTCCATGTTTCTATCACCCTTTTAGGATTATCATGCATTATTGTGGCTTTTGGTTGTGGTAATTTAGGATTCGGATGCCTTAATGCCCTTTTGATGTGTAAAATGCCTTATTTCATCCTCATTGGTTTGATGTCTCTTACGCATGCATTTATGCCATGTCCATGCACCTTTTTATACTTAATCCATGTATGAATGATTAGCCTAACATATTTCAAGCACATTTACACATTAACTTGCATGAATGATTGTCATTTTCAGCACCCATAATATTTTCTTGTCAAAGTGCATAACACTTTATTTGTCTAGGCCATTAGTAAAATTAGCATCCCCATTCATGT